>JAQYXR010000632.1:0-68952 GCA_030545055.2 Neoaliturus tenellus
CATTGTCATAGTGCCGCTCTCGCTTTTATACCCTTCGTTTCCCCCACCACTTTGCTGGAGATAGACATTTAAACGATATGCGTTTTTTAAAGCACATTGAGACTGTTGATGTTTAAAGTTTTTAGATGAAATACAGATGTTATCAAAGTAGCAATAAAAATCTTTCTCCATTTGCACATTTATTACTTCACGGTTTGTATATTCTTGTATCCAATTTGCTTTTTCCAATCCTCTTGTAAAAATAGTTTTGAACTTTTTGCAGAAATGATTCATAATGTGTGGCATCATATTGTAGGTTATAAAACCTTCATCCCATCTTAGATTATGAAAATGTTTCATCAACCATTTGTTTGTTACTTTAGCTTTGGTTGTTAATCTGTTGAATGTTGAATGGTAAAGGAGGCATAAATAAAAAGTGATAAACAACAGATGTTATCATATCTAGTACCACTAACTCTTTAATTATAAAATTTCCATCATTACCACGGAATGCATGAAACTCTATGATACCTTGCTTTACTTCCATTAATTCTATCTTCTTAGAGAATGAAACTTGTTTATCCATGATGACGTTCAGTAGGCAACTGTATGTTAATCCAGATTGACAACCTTTTATACCCCAATATTCTTCTTTTTACTTACAATATTCTTTATTTGTTCAATTTGTTGCCGATTGTTGATTGTTGAAACTTGATTTGTTTTCCTTGGTTTCTTGCTTTTCTTCATCTAAATTAAAGTTGGTTTGATAGTGGTGTAACTGTCTCCACATATCTACTTCATGTGGTATCCTATTGAAGATTGAAGTATCTACTGGACCATATAGGATTGGAACATATGGTTGTTTATCCAATGCATCAATTAAATAGTCTTTGATAATTGCACTTGAGAATATTAGCTGTTTTAAATATCTTGTTATAGGACCAGTAGCACAAGTTAAAGTGTAAAACTCTTCTTTAGTCAAATGTATTTTTATATTATATTTAGTTAAATCTCTAAATTGAACTAGTTGTTGACCACGTTGTTTAATAATATCGATTTCAATATTTGATTCCAACAAACCTAGTTTTGTTTTTCTTCCAAATGTATTGTTACTCAGATAACATTCCAAAAGATGTATATGTTTCATAAAAGATTCCCAAGAAGTTTCAGTGAAGGTTACCATTTTAGATCCATGATTTAAAATAACAGTAGGAGAGTAATCCAATGATTTCATCACTCCAGCAGATACAGTCTTTGCCATACAAGAAGAAATAGGATAAAATATTCGAAGAAATACTTCCGTTAAGATGTTGGTGGAAATGTTATCTTCAATTTTTCTTTTCTTTGTTTCTTTTTCAACTTCCTCTTCTTCTGTCTTCTTATGTTTAAACATGAGGAACTCATCCATTTCCTGTTCAACTTGTCTTTCTATATCCAAACTATTGTCAGCCATAAAAGGTGTAGTTTCTTCATTAGCACTTGATGTAGTAGAACTCATCTTGCGGACGATGTTACCCATACGACAATCAAAGATGAAATGAATTTCCAGCTCTTTTTTCTCACTTTTATACTCGCAGATGACCTAGATATTGTTGATTTTTTGTAAAAACCTTACAAATCGTGCAGATGTTGTATTAATCCTTCTTAAAGTACATTCTTCACGATTCCTGTTAGCGGTGTGTAAGTAACTATTAGGGATGGACGGGTCCCGAAATTTCGGGAAAATTTTCGGGAAATTTTCGTCGGGATTTTTTTTATACTCGGAATTTATCGGGACGGGAACTGCCGAACGGCGGCTGGCGATCGCGGCCGACGATCTCGCTAACGAGGACGGCGATCGCGGTCGACGATCTCGCTAACGAGGACGGCGATCGCGGCCGACGATCTCGCTAACGAGGACGGCGATCGCGGCCGACGATCTCGCTAACGAGGACGGGTATCGCGGCCGACGATCTCGCTAACGAGGACGGCGATCGCGGCCGACGATCTCTCTAACGAGGACGGCGATCGCGGCCGACAATCTCGCTAACGAGAAAAACACGGCTTAGCTATGGCTTATATTTATTAGATTTTAGGGTTTATAGCTTTAAATTTTCATTGTTATAATTTTTTTTCATCATACACTCCTTAATTTTTTTTATGTAGCAAAAAATAGTTAAATGTATTCATTTAAATAACAATAAAAGTATAATGTCTAATAGTTTATTATTTCTTAGTTCAATTTTCTTATTTATATTCTTCAAGGAAGAAACTGTCTCAGTAAAATCAATGAGTATAAAAAAATTGGCAAAATATTTCTTAGGCTTATAAATGGCATTGGCTTGTTGAACAACTTCTTTTCTGAGTGTTAATATTCATTCTAATTTAAATTTGTGTCTTTTTGTTCTTTTTTTATTTGAGCAGGCCTTATTTATTGTAATATAGTATTGTTTTCTTTACAATTTTTCCAAGTGTTTTAATCTTTTTTTTTCTTGTACTGGTACCGTACATAATGTTTATTTTCATTCTTCGTACCAAACGTTTAATATTTCATTAAACAAAACTTGTATTAAATAAGACATGGGCAACATTTTTCCTTTATGTGTGTTTAGTGATTCGACTTAAATTTATTTGGTTACAATAAAATTTATACTTTCCCATGATCTTATTGCATCCTTAAAATATCAAAACTATATATTTGAATTTTTTTCAACAAAAGGACATTCATTGTAACTTATACAAAAACAAGTGGAACAAGTTGGAAGGAGAACTAGTTGATATTTAACATTAATTTGTCTGTATACGACACTCAGATAAAAATCAAAAAGAATATTTCCCGATAGCGTTGAGAAGAGCAATCCCGTCCCGATCCCGTCCCGAAATTGGATGGGAAATAAAAATTCCCGTCCCGTCCCGTCCCGAACTAAAAATGCATTCCCGTCCATCCCTAGTAACTATTTTGTCATAAAGAATTAAACAGTATGCTGAAGTTCCATCTGGTATTTTATCTTCAAATTCCATTTCAACTTTTATATCTACACTTGAAGATTTTACAGATTCATTTTGTTTTGAACAATCGATTACAACAATTGGAGCTTTTGAATAAAATTGTTCTGGTGATAAAAGTGGTGTATTCGTCTTACCATAATATGACGATTGAAATCTGTGATGGGTGTCTCAATTAAATAAGTCTATTAAATAATAAAAGTCATAAAACAATAAAAATAATTAACTAACATAAATGTAATTATGCGATGAAACGTAATTAATGGTTCATGGATAAAAAATTACAAATAACTAAAAAACTAGAAATCCGAATAAAATGAAACATATACCAAAATAAATCAAACGAAATTCCCTAACTTTTGTGAAAATTTCATAAAGATCGGTCAAATAATAAAAAGTTGATTTTTAACGCTTTTTGAGCAAAACAATTCGTGGAAAGTCTATTTTTGGCCCAGACGTATAGAAAAAACGAATCCAGTTTGAACCGGATAGTATGTCAAGGCCAGGCAGTAACCGGTTATTTCTAGAAATGTCGGCGATCAATACTCGGTCGTGCGAACTCGGAAATCTTCGGGAAACTTCGTAGCCAATCACAGAGCGGCTTGCTCGGTCGATACCAAGCAACACTCGAAGCCGGAGCTCATTCGTCGAAAAGATCTCCAGCTACACGGATCGCGTCTCACTCGGTCGTTAGTTACACGGACCAGTTCGGGGTGTAGGCCGTATACAACATTCGCCATTTCATGATGCATCATTCCGGTCGATAGCCGAACAATATCACAGTCGTGGAGAACTATTCTAGTTTAGTGGTACAGACCGCGCCTTGTTCGATCATAAGTTACACGGAGCAGTTCGGGGTACCCTATACAACATGCGCCATTTTGCGATGGATTATACCGCTCCACAACTGAACTTAGTAATTCCGAATTTGCCAGTCGTCAAAGACTGAATCGTCGGTGAAAGTTGCCCTCATTCAAGCCGGAGTTGAATTTTATCGGGGTTTGGGAAAGGTGTCTGAACTGTGTTGATCCTGACGTTGAATGCAGACTCATTTGAATAACGCCGAATGTCGTCTTCGAACATCTGTCTTCATCCATGCCGAGCGTTCTCTTCAAGGCCAGGAGCGGTCAACTTCGCAGTCATCAACCCTCAATAAGATAAGTCTCTCATTAAGATTGGATTGGTACTCTATATTTAGAACTTATATGAAATTTAGGCATATCAACATATATATGTGACAGAACTGGAAAAGTATCTAATTACAAATATTGTTAACCGAACATTTTGTATTGTGTTAATACAGATAATTATATTTACAAATGGAAATGTTGTGATGTCTTCAATGTTTATTTGTACCTAATATATTTAGCTAGCCGGCGCTCAAAAAATTAACACCGCCTCAAACATGGCTCCCAACGTCTGGGCATTTAATTCAATTTTTTGAATTATTTTAAAAGATCTTCAACCCTGAGATGTAGACTTTATGCTTTAAATTTGTTTTTGTATGATAACTTACTACCCTTGGATTTGTAATTAAATTAAATAATAGGTCTTATTTGTAAAGGGATTCCACATAGGTATATAGTAGACTGATTAATTTTGATGATAGGCTATAGATATTTTCAAGTTAGTTTTATTAAATAAAAATGGATACTCATGAACAGAATGAGCCCGACTCAGAGTCAAATGAAAGCATAGATTTTCCTATTAATAATGCAGAGATAGAGTTTCACCAAGTTGTTAATAATGAGTTAGTAGCTTCTAATGTAGACTTACAAGATAATAGTAAAATGGAGAAGGGGGGTGAGCATTCTTTGTCATCAGAAGTAGGCCTAGATAAACCTAAAGACAGTTCAATTGAAATGTTATATTTGTTAAAGAGTATGTTTAATGAATTAAAAGAAGTTAAGTCAGAGATTAAGCAGATTAGGGAAGAGAATCGTAGGATCATAAACGAAGAGGTTAAAATAGCAATTGACAAGTATGATAGTGAATTACAGTCTTGTAAAACAGAGATAGGTTCAATTAAACAAAATGTTGATGAGTTGGATAGGCGTTGTCAGGGTAGGATTGATGACTGTATAAAAAACAGCATCCATATGGAAAGCTCAGTGAATTTTTTGTCAGCAAATGTAACAAAGCAATTTGACGCAGTTAAGAAAATAGTAAATGATCAACTAGCGGTATTAAAAAATGAATGGACCAACGGCAATAAATCTTTTCTAACAGATAATGAGACTTGGAAAAGTAAATTTAAGTCGGAAATCGAACAACAACTACAAAATGAGATCTCTCAAAATCAAACCATGTTTAATGATAAATTGTTAAAACTAAAAAATGAGCTATGTAGGGAAATTGAAATGTGCAGTGTTGGCAGACCTGTTGACAGGCCTGACAAGTGTCACACACTGGGAGGTCATTCACCTTGTGTCTTTAATGTCGGTGACAGTGAGCATAGGTTACATTCTGAAAAGGTAGCTTTAAATCAGGCCGAGTTATACTTAGTGGATTTTCATGGTGAAAATGAAAGGGTCATTCACCCTATTTATTTCTTGAATTTTGCTAAGAAGTTTAATGAACTATCTGTTGAGACATGGGAGGTAAATAAGTTGATTTTATTAAAATACATGAAAGGTGTAGCTAATACTTGGTTAAGAGAAATTATTATGAGCCTTAACTCATTCGAAGACTTTGAATATGCTTTTAAGAACAAGTTTTGGAGTAAAGCCATTCAACGCCAACATGAAAACGGATTATATAGTGGAGGTAATTTTGTTCCTGGTAAAACAAATGTAGTTTCGTATGTGTTAAAGTACTATGACATGAATCAATACTTAGACCGCCCGTTAACGATTGAGGAGTTTATTTTGCAAATTAGTCATCATTTACCTAAAGATATAGGAAGGTCCCTAGTTTGTACAAAAGAGATTACTGACAAAGACACTTTGATTGCATTTTTGAAACGTTTATCTGAGATAGTAGTTATTGACGGTGAAGATTCACACCATAGGCCTAAACCCTTTGATAGTAGATTTTCTAATTCCAATAGTAGGTTTTCCAATGATAAGTATGATCAAAATGATAGGTATAGGAAAAATGAAAGAGGTTATGTACAGCATGAAAAGCGAAATGAAAATGGTAGGTTTACTCAGGAAAGGAACAATGATAGGAAATGAGATAGGTTTGCGCGCGGGACAGATGATAACATAAAATTAAATTTAGTAAAACAGAATAATGAATACCAGCCAATGATTGAAAATTTTCAAATGCTAGGGGATAGCTTCTGTGTACGGTTAGGTAGTAAGATATTAAACAATCCTGTGTCGCGCGCACCCAATGGAAAAAACTCCATTAATTATTGTGTAGGGGGATATAAAATTCAAGATTTAATTAAGCTAATTGATGAACGCCCACATGATATGTCTAGTTGTGTTATTACATGGTTAGGTGCTAATAATTTATTGTACAATGATACTGTACCTCATATTTGTGACCTATATAAGACACTTATTGAAAGATTAATAAAGTTAAAGAAAAATATCTTGGTAATTGAAGTTCCAGTAATTCCTAAGCTTGCAAGTAATGATAGCGATCATATAAATAAAGTAAATGCAATAAATGATTATTTAAAGAAGTTTGATGGTATGAATAAAGTTAAATACATGAGTATTAACGAATTGTTGCTGAAAGATGGTCAGATTAACTTGGAATTGTATGAGAAGGAGATTTTTATTAAAGGAATGTATAGGCCTGATTTTGTGCATTTGAATAAACAGGGATTACAGTTGGTGTATGAAAAATGTGTTGAATTTATTAGGTTAAAACGCCAAAGTATAGTTAACAAAGTGAATACATGTAAGATAAAAAATCCTGTTGATGAAATTAACATGATGGGGGGTCCTGATATTAGGAAGGAATTGTTAGATGAGAATAACTACAATAATCCTGTATCTAATCAAGTGAGTTCACCTTTGCCCGAATTAGAGGTTAGGATAGGTGTTACACCAATAAAATGCATTGTTGATTCTGGATCACAAGCGACGATTATGTCTGAGGACATATATGACCTAATTAAAAGGGAAAATAAAATTGACATTCCACAATTACCTGTATGTAATGTTACAATTCAAGGTGTAACGGGGACTAGGAGTAAGAAAGTCCATAAACAAGCATTTTTACCATGTACAATGAGTAATATGATTTTTGACATACCATGTTTCATCGTAAGAGCTATTCCAAGTGTATTTATTTTAGGATGTGACTTTTTTGAGAAATTTAAAGCAGTAATTGATTTTGAAAGTAATATTATTATGTTAAAAAATGAAAATGATGTGTCAGCTGTAATTAAATTACATAGGAGCAATGAAAATAAAGGTGTTTATGGTATTAGATTAATTATTTCAAACTTTCTTAGTACAATGAACTCTGAAAATCAAATAGGCTTTGCTACAGACAGATTAAGTGATTTGTATGATGAAAGTGAACAAACATTAAAGTTAATGGGTACAGAAGTAATACAAAATAGTTTAATTAATGAAATAGTTACCAATATTAAACAAAGAAATCCAGACATGACAGATAAAAATTTAAGTGATTTATGTAACATTTTTGACAAAAATGGTCAAGTATTCTCTGATAGGCCAGGTTTAATTAAAGGTTTTGAAGCTGAGATAGCTTTGACAAATGAGGATCCATACATAGGTAAATCATACCCTATCCCCTTTAATAAAAGGCGCGAGGTACAAAGAGAAATTGATAGCCTACTTGAAAATAAAATCATTGAGCGAACAAACAGTCCATATAATAATAGTTTAGTGGCAGTAACAAAGAAAGATGGTACAACACGAATTTGTCTAGACAGTAGGAAAATAAATAAGTATATTGTGAATGATTGTGAGAGGACGGAGAAGATAGAGAATATATTACAAAGATTTGCAGGAATAAAATATTTAAGTAGTATTGATTTAACACAAGGTTTTTTACAAGTAGGTTTGAAAAAGGAATGCCGGAAGTATGTTTCATTTATTTTTAATGGAGCTAATTATGCATATTGTAGGTTACCATTTGGGTTAAAAACGTCGTCTGCTACGTTTATTAAAGCTATGTCACATATATTTAAAGGAGATTTCGACTCATTTATGACCACATATGTAGATGATATACTTATTTTTTCCAAAACTATGGAAGAACATATGCAACATATTGACTTAGTTCTTGGTAGGTTAGCCGAATATGGTGCTACTGTTAAATTAAGTAAATGTGAGTTTTTTCAATCTGAAGTTAACTTCCTAGGCTACATAATTTCATCGAAAGGTATATCGATGGATCCTGAGAAAGTAAATAAAATTCTAGAACTGAAGGACCCGCGAAATGTCAAAGAGCTTCAATCAGTATTAGGTTTGATGAATTATTACCGATGTTTTCATATGAAATAGTAGGAGTAAAATTAGATAATGCTTATGTACTGAGAGATCTCATTTCGGATGAAATTATAGGCACTTATAATGTAAGGCAGCTTAGAAGGTTTATAGAGTAGGATATTTTGGGCTTTTGTTGTTAGGTACTTGTTGTTTGTGCCCTTAAACAAAATCAAATCAAAGATACAAGTCCATATGGGGATTAAATTAATTTATGATCCATATGGAAAGACGACCATAAAGAAATAATTTTATATAAATAGTTTTGTCACTTTGTTTAATTGTTTTTGAACTTATAATCACATTATTTGACATAACTAATGACTGAAGTATATTGTTGGCATGAAAGATGAGTAATGAATAAAGTAATAAATAAATAAAAGAGTAAAGTATGTATAATAAAATTATTTCTTTCGCTATCCAGACTAGACTAATTAGTAGAATCACCATTTTACCTCTGTACCTGGTAGTTGTGGGGGGTACATGTTAACATACTTAGCCACATATAGTTTTAAGATGATTTTTGTGTCTATAATTTTGACGCGCGATGTAAACACTATGCTCTTTGCATTTCTTGAATGAATAAGAATTTTGTTGGTTCATTCATAAGGGTTTATTGAACTTTGACTACTGTATTAAATTATGATGTTATTTGTTTTTCTTAGAAGATGAAAAATAGTAGATTGATAGGTACATATGAATTATTCAATGTATAAAAAATTTTGTATTCCTTATTGTCAAGAAATATTTCATCTTTATTAAATCAAACTGAATAAGAATAGCTTTATAAGATGTAAATCTTAAAATATATATATAAAAAAAAGGAATTTTTTTTTTATATAAGCAGAGATTGGTGTTTTGATTTAGAGATTTTGATGTTATATCTCTCTTTATAGTAATTCATGTATGACACTTGAGTGCCATCTCTATCAAGTGATGATGGATTTTCATCCCAATTCACGTCAGAAATTACGTACCTTTTGTTATTGTAATCGGTCAAAACCTCAGTTCCATCAACAGCTTTGGTGAACTCTTCCTTATATTTTTGTACATTTATAGAAAATTTGTTAGTAAGTTAAGAAAATAGGAATTAGAATTGTAATATTGTGGAACCCTAGGGAAAGAAATGTGTTCATATACTAGTGAAAGTTTATTATATATTTTGAAATGGGGTAGTAAAAAAAAAAAGTCTCTGAAAATTTATTAAGTATATATAACTGATTAAAAATTATGAAATATGTGTAATAATGATTTTTCTTTTCATAAAATAGGAATTATTATATCATGATGGTAACAGAAACTATGTATGTCCAGATTGGGTGAGCTGAGACTGCACGGCGCATGGCAGCAACAGAGACTATCCTATGGCCGTGGACTATTGGACTTGTATCAATAGTGAACCGGACGCCCAAACTAATGTGCAGTGTAGTGAGTCAGTGAGTTGTTGGTTTTATATATATATATAAAAGGAAGAGAACTTAAGGACGATGCATTTGTAATGCATAGAAAATAAATTGATGTTAAAATTGTTTGATTGCAAGTATTAAATTTAATATTGTCATTTTGAATAAAAATAAGTAGAAATTAAGATAGTACAGGTTAGAATTGTATGAATATAGGTTTGAGAGTTGATGACATATCGGAGAAAATTTAAAAAAGAAAATTTATTTTCATTTTTTAAATTTTGGGGGGTATCTGTGATGGGTGTCTCAATTAAATAAGTCTATTAAATAATAAAAGTCATAAAACAATAAAAATAATTAACTAACATAAATGTAATTATGCGATGAAACGTAATTAATGGTTCATGGATAAAAAATTACAAATAACTAAAAAACTAGAAATCCGAATAAAATGAAACATATACCAAAATAAATCAAACGAAATTCCCTAACTTTTGTGAAAATTTCATAAAGATCGGTCAAATAATAAAAAAGTTGATTTTTAACGCTTTTTGAGCAAAACAATTCGTGGAAAGTCTATTTTTGGCCCAGACGTATAGAAAAAACGAATCCAGTTTGAACCGGATAGTATGTCAAGGCCAGGCAGTAACCGGTTATTTCTAGAAATGTCGGCGATCAATACTCGGTCGTGCGAACTCGGAAATCTTCGGGAAACTTCGTAGCCAATCACAGAGCGGCTTGCTCGGTCGATACCAAGCAACACTCGAAGCCGGAGCTCATTCGTCGAAAAGATCTCCAGCTACACGGATCGCGTCTCACTCGGTCGTTAGTTACACGGACCAGTTCGGGGTGTAGGCCGTATACAACATTCGCCATTTCATGATGCATCATTCCGGTCGATAGCCGAACAATATCACAGTCGTGGAGAACTATTCTAGTTTAGTGGTACAGACCGCGCCTTGTTCGATCATAAGTTACACGGAGCAGTTCGGGGTACCCTATACAACATGCGCCATTTTGCGATGGATTATACCGCTCCACAACTGAACTTAGTAATTCCGAATTTGCCAGTCGTCAAAGACTGAATCGTCGGTGAAAGTTGCCCTCATTCAAGCCGGAGTTGAATTTTATCGGGGTTTGGGAAAGGTGTCTGAACTGTGTTGATCCTGACGTTGAATGCAGACTCATTTGAATAACGCCGAATGTCGTCTTCGAACATCTGTCTTCATCCATGCCGAGCGTTCTCTTCAAGGCCAGGAGCGGTCAACTTCGCAGTCATCAACCCTCAATAAGATAAGTCTCTCATTAAGATTGGATTGGTACTCTATATTTAGACTTATATGAAATTTAGGCATATCAACATATATATGTGACAGAACTGGAAAAGTATCTAATTACAAATATTGTTAACCGAACATTTTGTATTGTGTTAATACAGATAATTATATTTACAAATGGAAATGTTGTGATGTCTTCAATGTTTATTTGTACCTAATATATTTAGCTAGCCGGCGCTCAAAAAATTAACACCGCCTCAAATCTTGCATACATGTCATATAGAATGGAATAACGTTTCTTGTCAAAAGAAACATTTAAACTGTCATATGGAAAGAACTGAGAGTTTAAAAAAACTTTGCAATTCTTTATCTTGCAATGGTCAAATTGACCAGCGTGCGCAGTTATAACATCTTTTCGTTTAGTCTGAAAACCGACTATTATGTACCTTGCCCGTTCTAAATAAGTAGAGGTTTTAACAGTCCATGTTTGTCTTTCTGTTTGAGGCAATATGGGGTATTCATGAAATTCCCAACTCCTAAATGGTATTACAATATCACGGTCAGATTTTAATTTTTTCAATAATAATACTCGATGTTCATCCGCCAATCTGACATGAGGTACTCTCCATACAACTTTATCCAATTGAAGTTGCCATTCCAAATCGGCATCTTTAGTTCCACTTGGCGCTTGTATTACATCCTTATTTGTTAAAGATCTGAGCAGTACCAGTTCTTGCTTTACGTTTATTATTATTCTCTTGTAATCTTCTGCAAATCCCAAAAGCAATCGTAAAGGTGCATTAAAATCAAAGTAACCTTTTGAATTAGGAGTAATAGTGTCTTTATCAGGAGTCACCCATCCAGCTGAGATTAAAGAATTCTTTTCATGGGGTGTTATTGAAGTCAATCCTTTTAAATTTGTTGATATACCAACTTTTTTTGTTGAATCAATGTTACTCCAGATATCTCATATCTAATTTCATCAAACAGATATGCCATTGGGTTATTTATAAAAGGAACAGTTGAACCAGATTTTCCATCCAATGTTGTTACTCTTCCTTCGATATATAAATAACTTTCACATGGTAATGTGTAGATATCTTGTTGTTGAATGGGAATCCTTATTTCATCATTATTATTTAATTTTGATGAAGTGTAAGGGTTGTGAGTGTGATATTCCTTCTCCCATAGGGTTTCGTCAAATGTCGGTCCTTGCGCTATATCCAGTATATCCATGGTTGGCAAGTTTTAGTCCGATCTTCTGTAGGAAGCGTATGTTGTCCGGTGTTAACTCGTCGAATGTTGAGGAGCTACTGAGCTCCCGACTCTTCCGTTGTGGTTTAAATGATAATCCCATGTTGACTTTATGTTGCTGATCTGATATGTAACCGTATAGTTATTGTTTCTCCTCTAAAGTCAACACTAATGCCGTCTTGATCCAATATGTTCAGTACGATGTCTGAAATGAAACTGGTGTTTAACGGTAGGTATATCAGGTTTTGTGGCTTCTCAACTATTTTAAATCCAGGAGCTACTGTTGGGTAAAATGTGTGTAATATATGTTGATTTACTCCATCTCTATATGATCCGTGTATAATATTACACGTTACATCAATACTGTTCACCTTTAATATTGTTACTGTTGTATCGCCAGTATAATCATTTCCAGGAGCTAAAATTCCTTTCTTCTTTGAAAATCCGAGCAAATTGCCGATTGAGTGGTCTAAGCTAAAATCTATATAATACTTTGAAGTTATTTCTGCTTTTAATGTATTATTAATACCTTTTATAGAAATATTTTCTTCTGAAAGTTTCTTTTGTAATATTTGGTTTATATCGTCTATTTCATATGCTCCTGTAGATAATGGAATTATTTTTAATTGTGAATAGTTTCCTTTTTCATCTTTACTTTCATAATAATGTAGTAAATTATTTTTTCCTTCTGTAACATTGGGAATTGAATTGTATGTAGTCAAATCCAATAATGCTGCTTCCCATAGTTTGTCCGTAGATAAACGTAACGCTGGGAAAAGTGTACTTTTCAATGTTGATGAATTTCCACTCAGCGACACTGTATATATGATGACATCTTAAAGCTGACTGACGCTCTTCGCTAAGAACTCCAAACATAAATGTCCGCATATTTCCGTATTGCTAGGTTGCTCTCTTTTGTAGTTGTAGAATATATTATTGCAGTTCCGAAAATAATGTTGAAGTTCTTTTGGTGGCGGTAAATTTCCAAAACTATCAAAGTAGTAAACATTTTCTCCAAGTTTTTTATAACATACCCAATGAGTACCTGGTCCATAATTAGAGTCTAAATTTACTATTACAGTTTCATTTTTCCACACTCTATTTGGTAATGTATCTTTCATAAAAACTCCTCTGAAGAATGGTATTCTTAAACATTTCACATATTTTGACAATTGATAGTTTGTTAATGCTTAATTTGGAATTATCAATTTATTCTTCTCATTTAATACACACGGTATGGTCTTAAGTAAAGACCCGATCCGTTTTTTACCATTGACCATATGGATGTTTTCTTGAGTTTCCTTTTAGGGTTAGTGCAACGTCTTCTTTTAATGTTCCCGCCTCTTTTTGCAGCTTCTTTTTTACTAGGTTTTCTCCCGCGTCGTCTTCCACCACCAAACTTAGCTTTCGTCTTCATGGCTGTTGTCACTGCCCAAGCTGCTGCTTTTTCTGCAATACTGGCGTCACTTGATTTAACTCTTTGCCAAGCTTTTTCCGCTAGCACTCTATCTGCTATCGATCTATTTTTTGAATCTGCAAACTTGGAATACGCTATATCGTGTTCTTTGCAGGCTTGATCCAATTTATTAATTCCAGGATCTCCTCTTGCTAAACGTTTTGCCAACTTAGTTCCAGGTCCACAATATTGATAACCTCCGGGCAAATGAAATTCGTATGGTAGAGCGTCTATTGTTCTATTTAGAACAGCACCAACAGGAATCTGTCTGAGCAGGGATAACGCAGCTGATGTAATACCACGTCCTTTCTTGCCGCTGTCTTGACGAAGACTGAGCGGTGCGATCTTCATTATGTCGTCTTATATAACCAGCGTGTTTACTCCACGAGCTGCTTTACATAAATGAATACCTTATGCACAATTTTTATATTAAAATATTTAATTATTCAAATTAATTACATACTGATTTATGATTCTATTTTTAATCCAAGCTTCTCGTTCATCGGGTTGAATTATCACATGACTCGTTGTACTAGCTATATGATTGTGGGTATCAATAAGTAAATTGCCCACTATTCTTATTAAACAATCTAAAGTTACAGCATCTTTCGGATGTTGAGGATCGTGTAACTGCATAATACGTTTATCATTACACGTGTAAGCGGTCGAATCACTTTTTGATGTTGTTATGACTTGTCCAATAGTAGCAGCATCATTAAAATCTTCACCTGGTGAAATATTAATTATTTTCTTCATTTTAGCATCAAATTTGGTTCCATCGCGTTTATCCCAAGTTATTGTTTGTTTCACTGTAACACAATCATTTTCTTCATAACCAGGTATTATATTTTTTATTCTTCTATTATGACCTTCATATGTGCCTAATAAAGGACCGCCCGCAATTAATGTTTGTGCCATTAAAGGTACATCCGAACTTTTTTGACCAAATCTTCCATTTGTTATTCTTTTACCTCCCGCATCCCATTCATCATTACTTCCTTGCATTAAATCAAACTTTTCATTTCCATTTATAAATGTATTTTCTCGCTTTAGCACGGCATCTTCATGTTTTACAAAATTTGATGTTCCCCTTTTTAATTCTTTAGATAATTGTTCCATAGTAACAGCGTCTTTTGGTTGAGAACCAAATTTTACATTTGACAATGCTTTTCCATGACAATCGATTTTATCAGCATCTTGCAAAATACAGTTGTCCTTGATGTATTTCAGGTTTACAGCATCGCCGTCTTCCTTTGGGTATCCAATGTCATTTATAATAAACTTATAAAAAGAAAATCCTCGTTGAGTCTTTTCCGGTATTATAGAATGTAAATATTCTTTATTAACTGAATCTTTATCATTTTTTGGATTTGCCACATTGGTTATCCTATGATTTCCAGCATCATATGTTTGTCCATCTTTTAAATTGTTACCCCACTGCAATTTTAAAGTATTTGAAAGTTCAGATGATAAATACTCTCTATTAATTGCATCAGAACTGTCAGTTGGTTTACCAACATTAATTATTCTATGTGATTTAACATCGTAAGTATTCTTGTTTAATTTCAATGATGTTGAAGTTGCTTTTTTACTGTTTTTAAATTTGCTCCATCAGTATCTTCTTCTGGGTCTTTAACAAATTTTAAACGTTTGTTACTCATATCATAGTCACCTTCAGGTGTTTGCGGCAATCCACTTCTTTTTCTGTTTTCTCCTCCTTGCACTCCTAGCCTGGAGTACCGTCCGAACTTGTCGACACTCATGATTGAACTGATCCACTGTATACTCACAGCTCTCTTATATATCCGTAATGATTTATACAACTATTCCACGATTTCGAAGTTCGTCAACTAAAGCCACCCATTCATTATTTAAACCTGTATGACCAGCTTCCATGGCTTCATGTAATAGTCTCATTCTATCGACCAATTTGTTTATATCATTATAGTAAATCACATTTGTATTATATAGGTTTTTCATTAAACCTTTACCAGACGTTGAAGATTCTCCTTTTTTCTTTTTACCATATTCATCCATAAGTGATAAGTCCATAAGTGATAAAGATTTCCTCTTTAGCGGTTTCTTCAATGCAGGCGCAGTTCGTAATGTTGGTAGTTTTCTCAGGGGAAACAATCTTTTTATTACAACTGTATATTTAGTTGCGCGTGTTCTATTTATCATTGAATCTTTGGAGTAATTCTTCTTACGAGCATTAGTATTTTGCAAAATTTCTTTAAAAGTATTTAAATCTTGTAGTGTATATTTTATAGGTATATTTTTAAAAATCAGTTCAAATAATCCTTTTGTTCCTTTATATTTATGCTCACCAATAACAATGTCATCATCTTCAGTCAAATGTACTTTTGAATCTCCTATTTTTAATTCATTTCCATCAATTCTCGCTCCATATACATGTGACTTGTGTAGTTTTGGGTTAGCTTTTATTTCATGTAACATCTTCATGATATACTTTCTTCCAAGAGGTCCTTGTTGCAATATATCACTACTTAATTTTGTTAAATTTGGAATTGATTGTTCTGCTTCAGGTATGTGTTGTTCTTGTTCTTCTTCTTTTTAAACATTTATTTCTGGTTCTTCTTGTCTTGTTTCTTCTTCTTTTTGAGAAACTTCACTATCACTTGTGTAAGAATCATCATCTTCTTCCTTTTTCAAAGTCTTTACTTCAAATTTAGAAATAGGTAGTAAAACATCTCCTTCATAATGAGGTTTAACAATTGTTTCTGTTATCTGTTTTAAAGGTTCTGTAATAGGCTTAAATGTAGTCTCCAGGAATTCTTCTCTTTCATTCAAACCCATTCTTAATGCTCGATTTTTAAGTCTAATCGAGTCACTCAGTGATTTTATTTCTTTTAATAGTTTTTCTTGGTTCACCATGTTTACACTGCGAAGACCAATCTATTACTAAACGTATCATCAATTGTTCAATGGATTAATACAAATTTATCTAATCCTATACGATATCTTCCATTTTTTATAGCTTCTTCTTTCATAATAACAAGAAATCCATATTTTTCAGCCCATGCTTTGCCACACATTTCTTTAAATTTATCAAATGACATGTCTGCATTCACATGATCATTATATATGTGCTTTAAATTTGTTTCATCTTGCTTGAAGATAATAAGTAGATTTGCATTATCTCTTATTAGTTGTTTTGGAATTTTACTGTAAGTTTGACCAATATAAATGCTATCAATATTGTAATGCCTTCCCATGGCAAAATAACTTCTAATAGTGTCATGATTTTCACAAGATACATCATCAAATATAAATATAGAAAATGGTTTAGCCTCGTTTGGCTCCATTATAGTTTCACTAGCATTAAACTTGTAGAAATTAACTTCAGGCACACTTGCGAGTACCTTATCCAATAATTGGTATTTGGGTTGTTGCAAAGATTTAGAAAAGATATAAATGTTGTTGAAACGTAATCCCTTAGGATTTGTTATTAAATTAAAAACCACATTTGTCTTTCCACAATTTGATGGTCCAGTTATTAAACATCTTATTGTGTTTGGCAGTAATTCACCATGTTTTCCATGATTTAACTTGTCGTTGTCAACTGTTAATTCATCAATATTATTAATAAAAAATCGATCCTTTTGTTGCACAATCTCCATCTTGTGTAAAGGTAAAACATGTAATGACTTCATAAATTGCTACACTAAGTCTTTTGTAGGGATCCAAGAGTCTTCACTTTTATCAAATCCCAAAAAACGTACTTTCACCTTATCCTTTTTTCTTTGTAAAATTTTTTCAACAAGATATACATCGCCAACTGATGATTTTAGCAATTCATGTCCGTAGAATCCACCTTCAAGTAATTCACCCTTGTTGTCCTTTAAAATGTAGGTTTCAGGTATTGTTGGTTGCACTTTATAGATTGTAAATACTTCATTAGTCCAGTTTGGCAGATACCTTTTGCTAAATACTCCTTTGTACTTACTTATACAAACTTTATCATCAACTTTAAATGTTTTGGGCTGCATTTTTCACGTTTAGGAGTAGTATTATTTTTAATACGTTTTAATACCATTTTAGCATTGGCACTATTTACTTCGTTAGGCTTCATACCAATGGTTCGATGATACTTATTGTTATATTCTTTTATAAGTTGTGGTAATATATCATACCAAATATATGGTCCTCGTTTGGAAAATGTTTTATACATTGCTCCTTTTAACGTTCTGTTAAATCTTTCTATTATTGAAGATTTAACTTCAGAATTTGTAGAATAATGATTTATTTTATACTTCTTCATTAAAGCTGCAAAGTCTTTGTTAAAATATTCTTTTCCATCATCAGTTTGTAGATGTTTGATGTTGAACTTATTTCTTTGTATAGCTATTTCCATAGCTTTTGTAACACTTTTACCAGTCTTGTCCTTTAGCGGTAAAGCATCAGCCACTTTAGTAAAACAGTCTATAATCGCTAAAATGTATTTAAATCCTTTATTTAATTTACTATGTGGTATCATTTCAATAAGATCGGCTTGGAAAAGATCATTCATTCCTTTTATAATTGTATTTCTTCTAGGAAATTTTCTTCTTGCCGGCTTATGAAGTTCATTTACAATCTTGTTCCTTAAATCTTCCATCTTCAGTTGTGTCTTCCACACCGCTTGTAAAAGTACTGATCTCTAAAATGGTTTATCCTCTTTTATGTGGTTAGATTATAGGTCAAGGCCATATTACATTGGTGTAAAAAAGAGGGAACATAACATTGGGCTTGTCATGTCCCCTCTTCTTTATGAAAAGGAAAAAGGAAGAAGGTAAAGGACGAAGAATAGGTTTACAGGTCGATAGTGTATAAGGAGTAATGTCCAAATGGTAGAGTTTTTATATTATCTTCCAGGATGTACCTCTTATCATCCTTACAACTCAAAGCCCATTTGGTTTGCTTTACACTGAAGAGACGATGGTTGAAGCTTCTTATGGTGTTAAATGTTGCTGTTGTCTCAACATTTTCAAATAAGCATCTCTTGTATTCTTCAAACTGTACATTCTTCTTCAGGTATGAGGTTTTTATACCTTTGGCCTTCTTCACGATTTCATCCCAATGAGCACAAGATATCCCTAGGATATCCCAAACTGATCCCGAACATCCCATTCAAATCCCGGGATATAGAGAATCACAACAGGACATCCTAAGGATATTCCAATGGGACTTAGTAAAAATATAAACTTCTTAGGTAAATAGAAGTAAATATATACAATTTCAAACAAAATAATTTTTTAATGGGCCTGGTTCTCTATTTTATACCATAAAACATTTTTTGAATAAAATTTTAAAGGTTGTTCTAGGGATGTCCCAAGGATGTGTCAGGGCTACATATATGGTCGCATTCCAAGGATATCCCAAAGATATCCCAAGGATATTCGTTTAATTATATTTTAATAGAAAAGTATATGCGAATAAAATTAGGGGCTTTGCTAAAAGCTTCAGCAATCAAGTCATTACCCATAAAAATTATTTTCCTATAAGGCCTCTTTTTCAAAACTTCAGAAAGACCTCCAAGGGACGTCTCTGGGATGTCTCTGGGACATGTCCGTAAGCATAGTTTTAATTCGATTCCATAAGAACGGTCATATCCTTAGGATATCCTTAGGATTTTCCTAGGAAATATCTGTACAAACAGTATAAACTTGTGAATTATTGAGATCCAATACTGGAATAAACTTTTATCGTATAAGTTCCAGGAAAATAAAAATACTAATAAGTATGCCCTCAAGGCAATCTGTTTATTATTATTATTTTATTTTATTTTTGTTCCATACGATGTTGTTGAAAATAAATCCAAAGAATATCCTTAGGACGTGTCAAATGGTTCGAGAAAAAATGAAATTAGTGTAGGTATTTAATTGCCAAAAGAACCATTTTTTATAAATTAATTATTTTCTGTGAGGGAAATCACTAGAATTACCCTTAGTATCAGAGTTACGTAGATTATCACATTCCAAGGATATTCCTAGGATATTCGTGTCTTTATAGTTTAGTTAAAACATATAATATGCTATTTGAAATGGTATTTTTTTTCCTAAAAACTCCATGTATCAAAGTGAAAAATAGACTATCAATTTCTTTAAATTCTCTTTTCTAAAACATCCGAAAAGACCTCCAAGGGAAGTCCCTGGGATATGTCCGTAAGCGCAGCCTCAATTTAATTATTTAAAGGACGGTCACATCTTAAGAATATTCTCAGGATATTCCAAAAACATCTGTACACACAGTATAAATTCGTAACATATTGTGTTAGTATACTGGAATAAAGTTTTATCATCGAGGCCCAGGAAAAAAAACATAATAACATTGCTTTCAAGCCAATCAATAATTTAGGATTCTATTCCAGGCAGATGAAAAGGGATGTCCAAAGAACATCCCTAGGACGTTTCCAGTGGCTAGAGCTAAAATATAAATAGTATAGTCAATTATTTACTAAAAACCGCAGTTTTTATTTGTAATTGTGTTAAACAAAAACCTCTGAAAATATATACTAGTGAAATGTACGGGAAAGTTCCATAAACAAATTGTATTTACTTCACTATTATTTACTCTAAGATACAAGTGTACCCAAATTTTAAAGCATGTCCTCGGGATATCCCAGGAATGTGTGAGTGCTAAGTTATGTAGACTGAGAATATTTGTGTCTTAACAGTTTAGTTAAAACTGTATCCATTCAAATGTGTTTGAATGTGTTTGAATGGATCCATCCATGGTTTGAATGTATCCATTCAAAATATCCTATTTGTCAAAACTTGTGAAAGGACTCCAAGGGAAGTCCCTGGGATATGTCCGTAAGCATAGTTTTAATTCAATTAATTATATTATGATCACATCCATAGGATATTATCAGGATTTTCCGAGAAAATATCTGTACAGTGTGAACTTGTGAATTATTGTGATAAGACTTACAATACTGGAACAAACTTTTATAGAGGTAGATGTTCTAGAAGAATAAAAATAATAATACCCTAGAATCAATCTGTTTTATTTATGTATTTATTTGTTTTTTATTCTAAACGACGTAATTGAAACGAAATCCAAAGAATATCCTTAGGACGTTTCAATGGTTGGAGCTAAATGAAATTAGTGTAGGTAGGTTATTTAATTACTAATAACAGCAATTTTTTATAAATTAGTTATTTTATTGGAAATACCTCCAAAGTGAAATGTGAAAGAGGTTTCCTCAAACAAATTAGATTTCCTTCACTATTATTTTCCTCCAAGGACACATGCTAGAGAAAAGTTCAAAGTATATTATAGGTATATTAAAAGCAACACAAGTATCAGAGTTACGTAGATTATCATATTCCAAGGATATCCCTAGGATATCTGTGTCTTCATAGTTTAGTTAAAACATATTATATTATGCTACTTGAATAGGATTTTTGTTAAAAACTCCCTGTCTCAACGTAACAATAGGCTATCTTTTTCTTTAAGGTCTCTTTTCTTTAACATCTGAAAAGACCTCTAAGGGAAGTCCCTGGGATTTCCGTAAGCACAGCCTCAATTCAGTTATAAGTGACCAACTGAATATTGTAGTTGATCGTAGTTTTCACAGAGAAAGGCATTGGATTTGTCAATTATATGAGTAAAATTCATAAACAAGTATGCTAGAAAACAATTGTTTTTTCTCACTAAGTTTAATTTGGTTCTTGTTTTTATTTTGGCACATTGCCAAATATACACGATTATTTTTACTGAGTGGCCATTAAAGTGACTGATGTGTTGACTTTGCTTATTGTAATTGGTAGGTTACCAAACGTCAACAAAGAGATTTGATATGATTTATTTCAAATTGAACGGTTTTGACAATAAGGAGTAACAGTCGAAACACAGCAAAAATGTTGCTGTAACATTGGGTACCGCATGCCCTGTTTTCTTGGATGGCTAGTTATTGTCACTCCAAAAGTAATTATATCAAAATCTCATCTCAACTATCTCGCTGCCATGCTTTACTTTTAGCTTTTGTTACATTGAGGTTTGTTTTAAATTAAACGATTAATTTACACAGTCATAGCACGAGCACAGCAAAGAAGTGTGTAAAAAACCATCATGATTATATCAATTGTTAATACAAAATAGAATTAATTGTGAAGTTTCATTTCAATTATACTTTTAATTAATAAGATTTTTGTGCACTAAAATCATTTCTTATAAATGAACACCAATAGTAAACAGCCGAGTTGCATGGTTAGTAAATATTAGTATGCCCTGCCAATGGCATAATAGAAAAAAGTCACAGCTGACGATAGCAGACACAGACAGCCTTCAGTCAGTTCGCCGCCAAACTGTTGGTTGTTTGATTGTTTTGTTTATTTTGTTTTTTAATTTCTTCCAACGGTACAACACCAATTTGAAATGGATAACAAACAAAAAACAAGCAAAAGACAATTCAGTTCAGGTAAGTTACTGAAATTAACAGTTTATTGTTCTGTCCTCCGTCGTCTTCAGATACCGTTCTTCCCCCCGACTCATGCTTGATTGAGTCTTAGAATTAGTTGTTGGTTAAGCACTTGTTCGTCATCAATAATTCCCAGGTATGTGTTATACATAGGCTTGCCATAACGTCCCGGTTTGACCGGGACAGTCCCGGTTTTTAGCTGTTGTCCCGGTGTCCCGGCCGGTTTTGCTTTTGTCCCGGTTTTTTGGTCAAATTAAAAAAAAAAAAAAAACAGTAAATTATTAATAAAAGCAGCATTTTTTTTCTTAAAATAAAACGTGTTTTTAAAATTTTAAACAATGAAAAGTACTATTATTAAATTAGCATGACGATTAAATTTTTAGAAGGCAAAAGATTTAAATTAAAAATTAAGTCCGAGAGGTGGGGGATAAAAAAGGTTGGCTGGGCAAGTCTAGTGCACTTTGTGACTTGGAAAGAGATGGACATACAGTACTATTCCAGCTTCCAGCAGTTAAATGTCAATGTCAAGAAGAAGCGATTTATTGCTACTTTGTTTTGATTCAAGAAGGTGTTGACCTGGTTGACCCCATCTTTTTAGCAGGTGTTAGTTATAAGCTAACCAAAAACATACAACTTACTGCTTTCATTTTATTTTTTACTTTTAATGAAACGTACACAATATAAGTATTTGAACTTTTGCAGATTAAAATAAAATATTGGATGTATGATCTAAAATTTGTTTCAAAAATATTTTTAATCTAAGCTTAAATATGGCACAATTGAGGCCACCGAATATTTCTTTATTTACGCCTATTGGGGGGGGGGGGGGGGGGGGGGGGGTGGTGTTGGTTTTCAACCTATAAGCGTCCCGGTTTGGTCCTGTAAAATTATGGCAAGCCTAGTTATACATGTAAAGCCTTAGTTAATGTTATTAAATTTCTACATAGGTTAAGTGTGTTAGTAATAAGTACCCTTTCATTGGCTTAAATGTTAACAGACTAGGCCTAGGCTTTGTACCTTGGCCATGGTTGAGTACTGTGCTAAGGTATTCCTTTGCTTAGTGAAAGTGTCATCTAAACATATTTTTCTGTTAACGACAAACTATAAATACTTAGGCCTACCATAAAAATAGACTAGGCTCCTTGCCTCCTTCTTTCTAAAATAGCCTACTTGGCTAGAACTCAGGTGTGTAGACCTGAATTGTTATGTGTAAAAACCATATTGGTTGAAGCTCGCTTTCTAAACCTTTATTTAATACACTTTCAAATTGCGCCTACACTACTATCGAATGAAAATATCAGCTAAACGTTGTTATCTGACTCCACCGTTATTATCAATACCTAGGCCTATCAAAATTTGGATATTGTGATTGTTCGATAGCCTAGTTGTAATCTTATAAACCGTTTTAAGTTAAGACAGGCCTATCTGTGATTACATAATAGGGTAATTTATTTATCGTAGCCTAGCCTATATTCAAAATAACAATAGGTAATAATCTAACCTAGCAATCGAAACCGTAAACTTCCGTCACCTTTTATTGACATAGCATTGTTTATAACAACAAAATCAATGGTGTTTGGAAACATTTAAAACGCATATTCCCTCAATAAAAATAGCAATAGGCCTAACTTATAATACCGTTCTGATTCGTATTCATTGGCAGCCATTGTATGAGGCCATTTTAGGTCTAACGAAGTCTGCCTCTTCTCGCAATGAAGATACACCTACACAATAAACTTGGGTAGTTTATTTTGTGTTGTTCTTGATGTTACAGGTTACATTTTAGCTAAGATTTTTGTACTTTTTGTTGTTATTATTTTCAGTTACAGTACTTGTTTGCTATATATTTGTTTCATTGTCAAAAAAGGTAGGCCTATGTTTAATTTTATTAGAAGAAAACAAAATCAGATGATAAAATCATAATCGTATAGTGTAATTGTATCAAATCTGAGAGAATAGCGATATCGAAATTTCTACATCGATTATAACGGTGGAGTTTTATAATGAAGTTTCACCAAAAATATGAATAGATCCGATCAATGTATCAATCATATCAACTATCGATTAAAATCTATACCTAAATAACAATTCATCAAGACACTCACATAAAAAAATTACCCCTATTTTTTAGTTTTGTATTCCCACATTTATTGTACAATCAAAACAAGACTTGACCTAACCTGATGATACCGTATAACCTACCATCATTCATAGGCATATTAAACAAAAAACCAATACACTATACTAATCATAATGACAAAAAAACATACTATGTAGAACATATATGAGTACAATTAGGCCTAGGCTACCTCTCATCTCACTTAAATGTGGGTCTACTCTCGAATTAAAACTTTCCGGGCATGGGGTGGTTCTTCATGTTAATGGAGATTTAGCTTAGATTAATGTTACCTAGTTTGTTAGATTTATAATATTCTTTTTCAAGCTAATTTTGTATTTCACAGTATTCAATACATTCAAACATACATTCAATGCAATACACAATACAGTATTATATTTTTATTTGCTTGTAGTGTAGGCCTAGGCAGTGGAGGTCATAGAAAAGGATTTTTTCCTATTGTTTTGAGGGAATAAACTATGCATTTAAATATTAAAAAAAAACATTGATTTTGTTGTCATAAACATCGCTGGCCATAAAGTGTTTAGGCCTTAGATTGTTAGGTTAGATCATTGGGGTGCAGTAGTTCATAACTAGGCCACGCTGCTACCGAATGAAAATATCAATCGATACGAATTGATATATCCATCGTCTAACAATCGATATATCGGTTTATTCAACTATCGAATGAAAATGTCGATCAATCCCATAGATATCGATTGTTATAATATCACAATAATTATCTATGCTATTTTATGGTCATATGTTTTTATAAAGTATGTAAATAAAATTTATTTATTTTGTGTCTGTTGTATTGAAAAAATGGCTCTCTAAAGCGAAAGAGAGGGATGGATTGAGGAAATAAGTTAAGTTAAGAAATTGAATTGTTGGTTGGATTTTTTAGTAATAGTCCCTATGTTTAATACAAAGTGTTGACAAATATAACTTTATATATTTTGTATGGTATTGATATTACTTTTTAAATATCATAGGTAGAAATTGATCAATTCGGTCATTGTGAAAAAGTTGTCACCTTTAAATATAAAATATCCCCATCGCAGCAGACCTGCTTACTCAGCGGATTTCCTATAGGCATTGGCAGATCCAGGGAGGGGCGGAAGGGGCGATCGCCGCCCCCCTGTAAGTAAACTTTTCGAGCAGTTTTATCTTGACCATTTTATATTTTTCCATATGCCTAACAATTTTAAAATATTATAGACATTGGATTTCAACATAAAAAACGAACAATTTTAAAATGCATTTTTAAGGTTGTTTTATTAATTTATAACAATGTATAAATCAAAGTATGAAGGTTTTGTGCAATCTGCGTCTCCGTTGCAATTATTCAAAGGCTGCATGTACACCATGAGAAACCGAACTGTCGAGAATGTCAATTAGCACGGCGCAATGTTAGGGAGCCCAAAGCTAGACTAAGTCTGAAGCTCCGAACAGTTAAGTTTCAGCTAACCTCAGTTGTTTCCGTCTTCGTGCGCCAATGTATACAACACCAAAAATCACGGTTTAGTACACTAACTTTGTCATCCAAAGTAGGATCTAGTTTGCATGAAATGGGATAGTGGGACTTCGTGATATTACCGAGATGCTCAAATTTTTCGACCTTACCGACCCCCCCGGACCATCGTCAAAAAGCTTAAAAACTGGTGCAATTTTTCACTCTTTTACGTTTGGCTGGTTTTGACCTTGAAGGAACGGTTTGTAACCAAAATCATACCTAAGCATTTTAAAATTACATTGAATTTCTTATAAATTAAGACTTTTTAAAAGTAGACGTAGATGTCGTGGTGGTCCAGTGTTCAACAATTCGCTGATTTGTTGGCTTGATTTGGCCTAGGACGTCGAAATGCGTAGTCCATCACAGGATTACCAGGATCACACGCAGACAGCAGGTATTTAACCTTTATTAAATCGGTGATGTTGTCCGTTGGACTGCCACTGATTTTATTTGAGTATTTTCGCAGGAGCGCTTTCAGCGACTAGGAGTTGACAATGGCAAGCCACCGAAAGTGCTACTGCAAAAATTAAATTGCCGCCGTTTTGGAAGCGGAAAAATATTTAGTGATATTTGAAATTAAAAAAAATATATGTATTTTCCTATAACATTTTTAAATACGTAGCCTATTGAAATCACATATAGACAGACAGAAGTAAAATCAAGCAATATTTAAGACTGTATAAGATGATAAAAAGCCTGGTGAAGTTTAAGTCGATTATCTTTCGACATGCTCTTTAGCTTTACACGCGAAAATTAAGGTCAATGGATAATTTGAGTAACTTTGAAGAGCCATACCGGTATTAGAAAAACTATAAGACCATATTGACTATGTTGAAAAAGTATATTTTGGTCTTAAATTGTTAATAAACTCGATGTACTTTAAAATGATAATGCATGATTTTCATGAAACGCTGTTTCTTCAGGGACAACATTAGCCAAATGTAAAAAATTCAAAATTACGGCAGTTTTTATAAGCTTTTTGACGGTGACTGTGACGTTCGTCGAGGTCGAAATCCTGGTTTAGCATCTTTGTACTATCAACATGTACTAAACAATGCAAAAAAGAACCTATAAATAAACTATACGCAGTGCATCATATAGGTATAGGCATTTATTACGTATATAGCTTACAATATAGCTGTTTCATGGAACTATTTCAACTATAGTTCCACCTTTACAAATAAATGTGTCAGTGACAGCACATTGATTAGTAAGTATGATTGGAAGATCGGTAACTCCTTAGTAAACTTTTATGTCATCTAGAGAGAAACAGAAATTAACCAAGCAAGATTTTTTTATTTTGTTGTGAAAAAGCAGTTTACCTTTTCGCAAATACAGTACACTTACATCTTAACGGTTTTGTTAACTCTTTTAATAAATAAATTTTCTAAATAGAACTGGATAATTCATACCGTACTTTTCATTCCAAATACGTCCTTTAATCAGTTTTTACAATTAAAACCTAGACTTCGTTGCTCTAAAACTTTTGTTATCTTACAAAATGTAATTAAAACACGTTTTAGACATAATCTTATGCTTTTAATTAAGGAGTCTAAGATTTAAATTTACGTAAATGTTCGTGGGAATAAAACAGAGAATTCTCAAAATAAGTTGACAGTGGACACCAGACCATGACGTTTCTTTTCCTCACCTTTTTACGCGATGTTCAAGGTCATTGCACCCCCCTCCCCCACTCTTCACCCTGAAACAATCACCCCAATGTTTTGAGTTGCTATTGCCCTCTCATGGAAACAGTCCCCCACATAATTCGGTCCTGGATCCGCCCTTGCCAATAGGATTAGGTTTTTTTTTTAACTTCCCCATAAACACCATGGATTGAGGATGTAGGTTGTCTTCCATGGGGGATTGTTAGTAGATATAGGAAATCTCTTCCCAGTGCATGTTACATACTAAATTGCATCAAATTCTGGGATTTTAAATTTTCCCCATAAACCCCATGGGGTGAGTAGGTAGGTTTGCCACAATATGAGTGCTGTAAGTAATTATAAGTTAAAAACTACCTAGTGAATATACTGTATATACCAAATTTGATCAAGTTATGCCAATAAATGTGTGAAATACAGGGTTTTGTTAATTCACCATAAGAATAACACGAAAACTTATTTTCGATTTATTCCGTAACCTGTTAATCAAGGCTAAAAATTTAAAATATTAAATTGTTTTTTTTAAGTTATTTTAAGTGGTTTCAGTCAGTTATCAGTTCCACGGACACACACACACACACACACACACACACACACACACGTATATATAACATGGTCCCGGGCTTAGGTCTTACCATGGCTACTACCGTAATAGCGGATTCCTAAAGGGAAATTTGCTAAACACACAAATAATTTATATTACTAACCCTTTAGTCATATTCAACTTAAATAAGTACCAAGATGCATCGGTGTCTCAAAAAATATTATTTTTGGCAATGTCATTTTTTTGCATATCTTTAAATACAGTTTTCAATCAGATTTCAGTAGACACCCTGATTTTCTTTTGCTGGATACGTAAAATTCTTCAAACAATATTACACGTTAACAAGTCTTAATTTTATTTTAATTCCATTAATTTATCAGAAAATCAAATGAAGAAATGATGAAAATATACATGAGGAAATTGAAATTGAACGAGTAAATATAAGGAATAGAGACTAGAAAAAATACTGAGATTTGAAGATTTTACTTGTATTTTAATGTGTATTTTTTTACACAGTGTGTTTTTATTTGTGTACATGTTGCAATCAAAACATTACCGTATTGAAATTGAAGGAGTGTATAAAGAATAGAGACTAAAAAATGGATAGATGTTAATATTTTATGTTAATATTTTACCAATATTTTACTATGTGTACTTATCATTACACAATATGTTTTTATTTATGTAAATGTTGCAATTAAAACATTATTGGGAATGCACAAAGAACATAGACTTGCAAAAAAATAGTTAGATTTTAAGATTTTATTTGGGTATTTATGTGTATTATTTTTACACAATATGTTTAGTTGTATATATACTTTGCAATTAAAACATTATTTTTATTTGCCAAGTTGTTATTATAATTTCTTCGTTTAAGGCCCTCCTGCAATGATAGATTTTTTTACTGTAGTGGTTGTTTTTTTAAACTTGATCCTTCTCGAGAAAATTGGGGTGGGGGAGAGATTAAACTGTAAACAAAAAATTGTAACTAAAAAACATTTAAACTCTTGACAAACATGTTCAAGGAGCAGATTTACTTCAATAACGGTTTTTATAACTTCTAATACCTTTCAGTAACTCCTGATTAGTTGTGTATTTTAAAGCCAAATATATATTTAGTTAAAAAGTAAAATTTCTAAAGTAAATTGATTAAAAAGCAACCGTTGGAAATAATTGCCAATAATATTGTAAAACCGATACACAATATGTTGTTATGTGGAACTACCAGCTGGTATGCAACGGTGAAATAAAACAAATACAACAACAACAAACCAACAAGAAACCAGAAAAGCCTTAGCCAATAAGATATTAGCAAGGATAAACAAACCTCCTCCACCATCAGGTTTAAACCCCCTTTCCCTCCAGGAAGGATCAGGTTTACAAAAACATGTTAAAATAGTTCAATCAATTCAATTGAAAAATAAGCCCTTTTCAGGTGATTTAGTGAAAATGTTTCAATGTTTAGCGAATGTTTTAATTAAGGGCTCCAAGAAGCAAAAAAGGCCCTTATGAAATTAATAGTCATACAAACCATTTAACTTCCAAATATTTTGAACCCGCTCTCAATAGCCTATATATTGTATAAAGATAACCTGGAAATGTGATTTCTGTTGGTTGTCTTTTGGGCATTTTCCCTTGATATTTAAGAAACTTTGTATTATAGAATACTTATAATGAGCTAAAATATTTTGTCTCTAAAAGTTCAATAAGCTTAGTTAATGGGCTGTGTTTTTTTTCATTTTATTTATTTTTTTTACACTTAAAATTGTAAAAGATAAGATGTTATTTTTATATTACTATCAATCCTTATTTACAAGTTTAACTCTATAAATTTACCTGTTTATTGTTAAAATATGATTTTCAATATAATTGTAATACAATTTACAATGTTTAGCAAGTGAAATGAATCATGAACTAAACTTGAAATCTACCAACACAGTTTGGAGGTGTAATACTAATATTCTCTTGACAAAAGCCTACATTTTATTATTATCTTAAAAACATTTTAATGAAGTTGTCTTAATTTAAGTTTTGTAAGGACGTGTTCCAATAATCACAACTAACTGTGCCTCAAATGTTTCCAGTTATTTTTCAGGATGAAATGGTTGCTGCAACTGATGATCATGTTTGTTTATGTTTATTTTTTTAACATGAGCTGTAAATAACTAATTAGGAGTGTCTAAATCTCTAGATAATTTTTCTCCATAGCATTTACTAAAGGTAGTCTCAGCATACCCCCTGTAGGGAGATTTAATCTCCAGTATTCCTTTCAGGCATATCAGGGATTTCCCTGGAATATTCTAAAAAAGAGATATTTGAATGTCCTAAGGATATCCCAAAACACGGGAAAAGCACGGTCTTTTTATATCCCCAGGAGATCCCTGGGATGATTTGAGAACATTTGGGAATACGCTGGGATATTCCCAAACCGTTATAAGTATATTTAGGATGTCCCTGGGATATACGTGAGATATTGGGAAATCCTTAGCTTATCCCACTGCTGTCCGTAGGATGTCTTCTTTAAGATGGGAGTTCCTAAAAGGTTTCCAGGGACATCCCTTAGGGATATTTGAATGTCCCAAGGACATCCTTTACGGATATCCCAAAATGCGGGATATGCGCGGACATTCAATATCCCCAGGAGATCCCTGGGATGACTTTTTGAGAATATTGAGGATATTTGGGATATTCCCATACCGTAATAAGTATATTTAGGACGTCCATGGGACATACGTGGGATATTGGGAAATCCTTAGCTTATCCCATTGCTGTCCGTAGGATATCTTTTTTAAGACGGGAGTTCCTGAGAGGTTTCCAGGGACATCCCTTGGGGATATTTGAATGTCCCAAGGACATCCTTTACGGATATCCCAAAATGCGGGATATGTGCGGATATTTAGGATGTCCATGGGATATACGTGGGATATTGGGAAATCCTTAGCTTATCCCATTGCTGTCCGTAGGATATCTCCTTTAAGACGGGAGATCCTGAGAGGTTTCCAGGGACATCCCTTAGGGATATTTGAATGTCCCAAGGACATCCTTTATGGATATCCCAAAACGCGGGATATGCGCGGACATTCAATATCCCCAGGAGATCCCTGGGATGACTTTTTGAGAATATTGGGGATATTTAGGATTTCCCTGGGATATTCCAATATCCCGTAGGGATATCTTTCGGAAGTCCTGGGGATGTACTTGTGCTGTGTGGATGTTCTCTTTTTTCATTTTTGTACAATTTAAATGAATACAATTTAGACATTAAAGCAACAATCTCTTCCATTGGCACGCTATTTGTTTCGTCTTTGAACTTTCCCAATACTTTTTTATTTCTACCGTTGTCGTAGTTGGGATGGTCTTGTGGATAATCAGAAAAGTCAAAGTCGTTATTGTAGATAAAACAGCGTAGGTCTTCGTACATATCTTCAGTTCTTATCCAATAAATAAAAGCGTCCGTATCCATGTATACAATGCCGATGTTTTCTCTTCCATAAAATTTAACCATCTTGTTGTGTAATGGAAGTCATACATGTGGGTCTTTGAAATATCTAGAATAGACATCCCCACATATAAAGGACGATCCATTGTAATTGAAATTTTGTTCATGGAAACAGCTACAAGATTTTCGTTGATTATTATGGATGATCCAAAGTTAGGTTTTTGTACCAGCTTTTGTAGTTTCACCGGATCACTAACTAATTTCACATTTTTATGCTTTCTTTTGTTTTCAGTGTCTTGCCAAATATCGCATTATTCATCAATTTAAAAAAGTCCTTTTGAAAATTAGATGTAGCTGCAGTTCTTCTTTTTGTGTTATTGTCAATGTATGACTTTAACCAACAGGATTGAGAAAATTGTAAAGCTCTATTAATTTTTGTTATTCTCAATCCTAATTCTAGGGCTTGTTGTATTACCCAATAATGAGCAACATATCTTGATTTGTTGGTTAAAGTCATCATTAATTTAGGCCATCTGCCGGTTGGTGATATTTCCGTCTTGGCCAGTAGAGGTAAATCATAATGGTGGTCATGCAAATGTTCAGGGTACTCAATGTCTACATCCAAAATATAACCAGTGTCTCCATGTTTTGCTATATCCATGATGTTTCCAATAGAATCAGGGTCTACCCATTTGAAGTTGCCATATGGGAGAGGATTCGACATGGCCCATCCATAAAGGTTATTTGCATCAAAATAACCTAAATATGTACTTGGTTTTGATGCATCAAAATTGGGCAAATATTTGTTATTTGCTTTTACATGTCGTGTTACGCTTTGAGTTAGTCCCCCTCGAACACCTGATTCCAACATCAGCACCATGTCTATATCTGTAAGAAGTTGGAGTTTACATTTTGTTTCCTCTAACATTGCTTGCCAAGCTAGTCCAGGTGATGTACAAGAATGCAGAGGGTCTAATCCATATGCCTTAAAACATGTATTTCTAAACTCTTCCATTATATCACAAAGTAAAGTTACATCTAGTTTTACATAAAAGTCCGAATATTCTCCAAGTGTTTTAAATCCTAATTCATTCCATACTCTACACGCATGTTCATAATCTTCATGGGATATATCTGTGTCGTATAGTTTCCTTTTGAATTCTTCTCTTGGTGGAAGGGATGTTTCATTAAATCTTTCTAAGCTATCTATATAATCATACGGAAAAACACCTTTGCGAAGAACTAAATTAACCTTGTCATTACTTACAATATTCTTGGTTTCTATTAAATCTTCTGTTCTCAGGTTTTCAGAAAGCTTCATTAAACTAGATGGCATAAAACGGTAAGAATCTAAAAACCGAAGCTTTTATATTTCCAACTTTTTTAGTAAAACTTATAAACTTCTCCATGGTTTCAGCTATGACATCAATTTCTCCATTATCTCTTCCTAATTCCGGAATGATAAATGCGCATCATAACCACTATGGTTATGTAATATTACAGGTATATTTGTAGGGATCTTGTAGTTGATATTACAGCTGTTACATGCAGCACCTCTATAATACCCTGTCAGATGGTCATGATCATGAACCTTGTGATTTTCCACAGTAAATTCATTTCTACATAAATAACAATGAGTTGCATTTTCATGTTGAATCTCTTCTTCTTCATCCAAAGGTATCATCGGTATAATATCACTGTACAATCTTTCAACACTTTCCGCTATTATATACAACTGATCAAGGAATATTTTAGAAGCATTAACACCACGATAGACAATAGGTTTTGAAGTTAAATTAAATTTATTTAGATGTTCTTCAGAAAGAGTAGATTTAACCATTAAACAAAAACTGTTTGGATCATGTATCTGATACTTAACACTTTTCCTTGCTACATCACCATCATTATTTTCAATAGGCACTAGTGTCGATTCAAAATCAGCATATACAACAATGGGAATCCGATATTGATGGGAGGTTTTCTCAAATTTTAACTCTGCCTTACTTGGACACGGTAAGATAATTTTTTGCTTCATAGTTGTTCGTTACATAGTTTTTTATGCTCTTGTACTGTAACCATTCATTTCCTTCTCTTCTTTCTTCATGAAAATTGAAGCATCTTTTGCAAACTATCTTCTTATGTTTAGTTTTACATAGTTGATAACTTACAAGAGTTTCAATTTTTTAATCCATACATAGTGGGAAACATCACCTTTTGTAAGTAGTAATAAGTCTGTATGATCTGGGAGTTCATTCTTCACCACACGCAATGGGTACACTTTATTCGAACTGTCCAAACCAAAAACATTAACAGATGTTCCAAGTTTTGTTTTTCGAAATTTGGGATGTCCTTCAAAGCCACTGGGTAAGTCAATCCTTGGAAATTATATCTAAATCTGTGTGTTTCATATTCTTCACTGGGTCTAACTGCATTGTTAGGTGGTACAAATTTTGCCGTCATTGCATATCTAAAACATTCCATATCTTCATTTTGAACATTTATACATGATTTGGTGTCTGAAATTTTCTTTGGGAGCGGAATATAACTGCTACCCCTTAATCCATAGCCGTGTTTATGAACTCTAACATCCATACCCTCAATACTAACCAAACTCCAACCAGATCCTCTTCCTTCATGTTCTTGAATTTTTGTTAATATTTCTTCCAAACAATCTTCAACTATTGAATTAATATCTGAACTTGCCATGATGGTCTGTTTTTTTGTCATGAATCCTCTTGGTGACATTTCTCCTTCTACATTAGTAAACATAGCATTTAATAATATGCCAAATTTAATAAAGTTTAGTCTTCTTAATTCTTCTGTGAGTGTTTTACTTACAATTGTTCTTACTTCTTTAAAAAACTGATCCAATTCCAAATTTTCATTTTGAATTTTGTGGTGCATTACTACTCTACCTTCTAAAGCAAATACTTTTAAACACGGTATTTCATTAGATGGTCCTGCTAATGGTTCTTCTTCTTGTTGTTCTTCTTTTGGTTCTTCTTCTTCTTTATATAGTTTTAAATCTTCATATTCTGTTTCTGTTACATCTTCATTATTATTATGAAATAATTCTTTATGTATTTCTAGTAGAATATTATCATGAAAAGTTTCTGAGCAAATTTCACATTGATGCATCATGTTGATGTTTACTCTTTGAAATTTAGCACGGAAATAAAATGCTTCTCTCTTCTATTCCCTTTATATAATGCTTCCCCCACCACATTTATAAGGTTTTTTTTTTAGTGAAATGTTAGAATTAGTAGCTTAACACTAAAGCTGAAAAGTAATGATTAAAGCCTATATTTTCTTCCAATTGCAAATACTCCACATATGCCTCCCCCCACAGCCATAACAGATCTATGTTTCTCCAATATACACCAAAGGTGTGTCTATCATCTACCAAATTGGAGATCCTATGTTTACTAATCTTCCATTTTCAATTCATGTCACAACTTCAATTAAAAACCTTCCTATAATATCCATTGGTGAATTCGGATCCACAAATATTCTTGTTACAACATTTTCACTTAACAAAGGCACTTCAATTTCTTCATTAAAATGGTGGAGGGAGAGGAGGAGGGGGAGGAGGAGGGGGAGGGGGAGGGGGAGGGGAGGAGGGGGAGGGGGAGGGGGGGTTAATTAACCTAATTGAGGTCAAGGTCACCAAAAAATTATAATTTACCAAAGTGATGGGGACGGCCGTAGCCATCCCCACCACTCTGTTTGCCTAACACTTCCCCAAATCCCAACCCGCGATAGTTACGTCTTACAAGGGATCCCAATTTTTGGCCCGCACGCACGTGGCGATCCAGTTTGGTGGGCTGTGATACGGGCGGCCGGCCTCGGGCCTGGGGCACTGGACCTGACCATTCCAATTTTACAATGGGGACTCTGGAACAGCTAATGCAAGACGCAACTCTAACCTCCCACCCTTAATCTAGACCCACCCAAATATGATTATTTTCTAACAAAAATTAAACATTTTAAAGCAATAAAAATATGCGCTACCTACGGCACAACGCGCATGTCCCACCCATATTTAATGAAGTTCAACAGAACTTCCATAATTTAAAATTAAATTTAATCTACCCACCTAACAGCTAGCTGTAAAATGTAAAAGGTTATTAGTACATACACATACAATAATTATACCAAAACTCAACATCAAAAACACATTTTCCAAACATCAACAATACCATAACACACCTTAATGCTAACATCGCAATGCGCAAATTAAAGCTTAAAATTAGCACAACTTTAAACTAAAAATAACATTTTGCACACACACTCACACACAACAAGTATTAATATTAAAAACCCTAACAGCAAGAGTAACTCAAATATACATCGGCCGCTTATATATTTGAGGTACCCTCTGAGTTCGGAACAACCATCGAGTCCGACGAATTGTTCCAAACTAACTCAGCGATAGTCGCCAAAAAGGTTCTCGGCTCACAAAGTGGTGGGGAGCCATAGGGGTTTAAGGGGGATAGAACGTCCAACGTCAGTGGAAATTTCCAATGATCTATTCGTCACATGTAGGTCGCCGCTAATGCAGGTGGAGCGTTGTACCTTGCAATTAACGTTAGGCAACACCTGGTTTAATCCGCCGTTGAGCTTCACTAAGGCTTTCCCCATCGCGTAACACCATAATTATTGCCTGTTATTATCTGAGTAATGGCAGAAAATTATCTGTCCTCTTTTGCCGCTTAACTATAGTTATTAAACTATTGGCAACATCAAAGCTAAATTGGTGTTATATAAATGTAACCACTATCAACCTAATTCATCTTATTGAGTGAAAATGATGGGGGGGAGGGAGGGGTCAAGTTCAACATAATTACTATCTGTGCTTATATAAGCCGCAACGCGGTCGCGCGTCTGCCATTCACTCCCCAGGTACCACAGCTGAAACAACTAATCTGTAAGTCTCTACCACCTAGTAATGTTACATATGCTTTGTTTTAACTTACACCTGTTAAGCTTGCTATTTCTTTATGTAATTTATTTTTTCAACTATTTCTTAACATTTAAAAATACACTTTTATTTTATATATAATATATCAAATAATCTCGCGTTACTATTTTTATTTTAGTTCATACTTATTATACAAGTTAACCCCTACAGAATAATTAACTAACTTCTGCTGCTAGACTAAACTACTTAGACTATAAACAGTTAACACCCATATATTAATATATAATTATTACACTGCAAGTATTACCTGTACAAATGCTAGATGTAACTGCGATTAATTGTCTACGACACAGTTCTTAAACCCTTATAAAATAATTAACTAACCTCTACCACTAGCGGTAATTTTTAAAAATTTTACAAAAATTTATTAACTATTTCTTTCCCCCTACTAGAACCTTTCGCGACGCTGCCGCCCCGACAAAGAACTGAAATCTCCGAAGTTCTTCCCTTTTATCTCATTCTCTTAGGGGAGGGGGTTAGGGGGTTCACACAACCCTATATAAGCGGCATCGATACCTCGCGCGTGCGCCATTATAATGGCGATAGGGCGACAGTAAACATCTATCCGTAAGTCTCTAAGACTATCAAACATTTTTTTAACTTACTCTTGTTACTCTAACATATGTTTGCGCTTATTATGCTAATTAGTCTCTATATATTCAGACACACCCGCGGGCACCAATCATATACTCGCTGAATTTTGGAGAGTACACATCTCCCCTTTGAATAGTATTATGGATTCGCACACTTTACATTTAAAACTTTTACGTACGAAACACATTTTACAGAAACAATCTAACTTCACAATTTCAAAACCGCGTACTACATTGAGTAAGCTTAAAAAATACTTCAGTTTTCACCCATTGTACTTTGTAAAATCTAACCTTTGCAATACTTGTTCTACTGATCTTGTTTTACACTCTGTCTTAACTGAAATGCTGAAATATCAAAATTTCAATCTTGTTACACCTATTGACGATCCTATCCAATTATTCTTATTCACTATATTACCAGGTTTATATGATCATTCTTCCTCAGACACATGTCTTGTTCTGCTCTATCAACTCGCACTGTAACCACCTAGGACCTCTCCTTTTTTGCAATTATGGACACACAGCGGGATTCACCCATACTTACAACAAGCACTGACTCCCATCCCATACAGAGTAATAAAATAACTATTACTGCTGCAAATAATGACAAAGCAATTCTCCAATCACTGATAAGTTTTTATTAAATAAATATATTTTTAAAAACCCCCTCCAGATGACCTTGACCCACTTCCAAAACCCACCCATCACTGTCAAAAAACCCCAGCCCCTACAACCCCTACAACCGTTACAACTGCGTGACCTTGACCTGAGCCAGGAGTGGGCAAACCCCACTACTGACAACGTAAAATATGATGACTCTGGTTTTATTTACGTATCATGATATAGTACCTGTAAGTTAATAAGGCGAAGTAATTGTAATGCTTGATCAGAGCTGCTTATACTAAACACAAAATGTCAATGGCCAGTATATACAAGGCATTAACCGGGGAGGTCTTTCCGTCCCCTCCGGTTTTGTTTTAACCATAACTTCACATATATGTCATTGGCATCATAGAGACATTAATATCTGGTTCATATGAACACGTATTTTTGACCTGTCGTAACCAAAAACATATTTTAGAAAACTTGTAACAGAAAACAGACGTTTGAAACATAGACTACCACAAGATTTACTTCCTGATTTGGACTAATTCTTTCTTTCCAAATATTTGAAGAAATGTTTTGTTTTTAATATTCTTTTATTGACTGTTTTTCCATTTTATATGTTCCCGGGTGACCCTAATTAGGGCGAGCCCCATATCGTTAATATCACGTTATATCAAATTGTTTAGTTATTCATTCTGTGTATAATGTTGAAATTAAACCAGAAATAAATATTTGTAAGAAAAAAACTTGTGCATGACAGCGTTAAAATCGGATCTAAGTTTATTAGAAAATCTTTTGGACTATATTGTAATAAACAATACGAAGTCATAATTTATCAGATAGTGTCCATAATAACAAACATGTTGTTAAGAACTATTCAAAGAAAATCAATGATTCAATAGACAGACCATCTAACAAAAAGAGAAAGTTGAATATCTTGTCTTAGCCATGTAAGTTGGTAAATAAAAATTGTATTGTTTTATGCAAATTTAAATTTAATAAATATGCTATCTTGATATTAATTGTTTCTTTATTATAGCTTACAACCCACTAACAAAGGTTTTTAAACAAATCCCTCATATTTAACATCTTTCCCTTTGACATCGATAGCGCGAGTGAAAAGAACGTTACCACGGGTCGACGCCGTTGAGGACAGTTCGAAGGACATGATAGGCAAACCAGTACCTACCCAATCTTCTCAATCAAGGATGCAATATTTTATAACAGAGGATTTTGTTTGTGTTGAGATGAAATGTTTTGCAATACTGTAAATCCAGCTGAATAATAACAACATCGAATGCAGTGACTCTGGCGCGGCGTACACGAACCTTCCAAATTTTGGTATCGGTATCAAACTAAATGCATTGGATGAGAAGTCTACTCACGTTAGTGTACATAGTCACTGGTGTTAGTACCTTTGACTATATAGACTAACGTGAATGGACTTTTCATAGCATAGGCGTGTTTGAAACCTAATGGCGGTGGTGCAATCTTCAGAAGCGTACATGGAAGTACAAGTGACATATAGGTAAATAATAGGTGACTGATAGGTAAATCAGTATTACCACTTTTCTTAACCAAGGATGAAACATTTTATAACGGAGGGTTATGTTTATGTTGTGGTAAAGTGTTTTTGCAGCACTGCAAATCCAGGTGATTAATTACAACATCGATCGCAGCGACTCAGGTGCGATGTAGGTACACGAACTTTCAAAATTTTGGTATCCAACAAAATGCATTACATGAGAAGTCTATTCACGTTAGTGTATAGTCAATGGTAATACTTTTTTACCTATCATATGTTTCTTCTACTTCCATGTCATCGTGGAAGATCGCGCCACCTATAATAGGTTTCAAACACACCTATGTTATGCAGAAGTCTATTGGCGGACTATACACGCTCAATACGGATCGCGATATTTGGTCGTGATCCTGCATCACGATACGGATTGAGTGTGTAAAGTCAAATTATGTAAGATCTATATTGATTGTGTGTGGTCAAGCCCAGTAAACAATACTGTCAATATTCATCACGATCCATAATTATGATTGTACACAGTCAATGATAGTACTACATAACAAAGGTAAATTAGAAGTGTAATGCTACACCTTTTAAAAGCACCTTTTTACGAGACTCTTTAGAACTTTTTTTGTATCGATATCTAGTTTATTATGAAAATTTGTTGTATGATAGCAAAAAAATCAATTAATCCATTAAAAATATGCATGTACTCCTCATTTTTATGATTTCTTTAAAAAAATTCTTCCTGGACATAATAAATTAAGTGAAATAAAATTTAAATTAATGTAAATAGCATTAGAACGAGCTCATTCACGCCACCAACAACTAGCCTCTTTCTACAAAAAAGTCACAATACCTACTTCAAAACAATTTATGGCATCTGAGTCTCTGCCTTGTTTTAAATTCACTGACAATAAATTTATTGTGAATAAAGTTTGACTCCAAAGATTGTCTCGGTACTGAGAGAGGGGCTATCTCTTGACTCCCTCATCTATGAATACCTCTTTCGAAGAAGAGCTTTTAGTGATCAAAGGCGAGTTTATCGGGGATTCCGTGCTCCACCACGACCGGTCAAAATCAAAATCAAAATTAAAAATCTTTATTTGTCATTAACAGGTACAAGTACAGCATTGACAATTGTCTATTTTACGGCACTGGTTGCGGCCAAGTCAACAAAATTACATAAAACACACACTAAAATATTAAAATACTGACAAAAAATACATTCGAATACAAGAAGGCCTAACTTGGTTTGTAATTGGTGGAGTGGCAGTAAAAGTTTATATTACAATAAAAATTTAATAAATACACAAAACAACATATAACACTACATAAAATATATAAAATAATAACAATAAAAAATACTGACAGGTTATGAAGCACAAAATAGGAACATAATAGCCTAATCTTACAAAGTTATATTTTCCTCCAGCAAAAATTCACCAACAGAGTAAAATGGATTTGATAAAAAATAACTATACAGTTTTTTTTTTTTTTTTTAATCAGTTTATGATTATTTGATAATGAATAAAAGTTACCACATAATTTATTAAAGACTTTGATTGACATTACGGTATGGCCCTTAAGATTTTTACTAAGTCTGGAATACGTTCTATTTATATTGAATTTGTTTCTTGTGTTATAAGAATGTACTTGATTACAAAGAGTTGAAGCTGACAAATTCTTCAAAGAATAAACTACAAGATCATACAAATACAAATTTACTACTGTAAGTATTTTTGTTTGAACAAACAATGGTTTACAATGGGCATCAAAAGCAGAGTTGGTTAAAATTCTGACTACTTTTATCTGTAAAAGAAGGATATCATTTATTCTACTATTGCTACCATAAAAAACCAAACCATACCTATAAATACTTTGAAACAGAGAGAAATATATCATCCTGACATACTGGTCATCAACCAGTGGTTTTATTTTTCTTAACAGAAAAACAACCCTAGATAGCCTAGCTACCACATGTTCAATGTGAGAATGCCAGTTTAATTGGCTATCTATATAGATGCCAAGAAATTTTGCACTGGTTGTTTGGTGATCATCTATGGATAATGTACTGAAAAGAACATTTTGTGTTTTCAAATCATTCAGCTTAAGGCTGTTACTTTGGAACCAAATATTTGCTTCCCGAACTGCAGAGTTTGCCAACTGAGAGAGATTATTTAAATTATTGCTTACTGACAACAGGGTAGTATCGTCTGCATATAGAATGGTGGTAGTTGGCTGTCTTATATTACTTGGTAAGTCATTGATGGCAAGGACAAACAGCAACGGCCCAAGTACGGAGCTCTGTGGAACTCCGCAATCGAGAGTCACTTCATCCTTCATCCGACCACTCACCATCAATAAACGCCCTTTGTCGACGATTAATAAGATATGACTTAAAAAAGTCTAAAAGGGCGCACCGAAACTGCGATCCAAAACCCAGGTAGACGCCGAAACTGCGATCCTTTCCCCAAGGGCGACCCCAGGTAGACGCCGAAACTGCGATCCTGGCACGGAGGCCGCCCCCGGGACGATACTGACTATACTGTACGTAAGACGATACTGCTGCTCTTGCTCTCAAACTGAGAATGACTGATATATTTGTGGGGGAAAATAAAGAAGGAATGTACACCCTGAAAGTCTTCGTTTATTGGTCAGGTTAAGAGGCCCATCAGCAGGTAGCGGAGGGTCCAGCGGTGATTCCAGCGTCCGGTGTAGGCTAATGGCTCTAGAATGTTTCGCCGTCCGACGTTTAGCTTAAGCCACTTTTCAACTAATGCCAATGAACTGGGACTTCCAAGTTGTACTAAACTAGCACATACCACCCCCTTAAGAGTCATCTTCACCCCTACGGCCTTTAATGCAAAACATGGTACGGTATTTGATTTCCCTGTTTCGGACGCCGTTTTTCAACCGATTTTCTTTAAACTTGGTAAGTGTTTAGTTGAATAGTTGTATTAGGTCCCTCATTCCTCAAAATTTTGAAAATTTAACAAATATTACCCTCTGTGACGTCGCAAAGTAACTCGATTTTCCTTAGTAATATTGGTTAAATTTTCAAAATTTCGAGGTATGAGGGACCTAATATAACTATTCAACTAAACACTTACCAAGTTTAAAGAAATTGGTTGAAAAACGGCGTCCGAAACAGGGGAATCAAATACCATGTTTTGCATTAAAAGCCGTATAGTTAACATTGCCGACTGCGCAACAATGGGCTACTGGCACAGGGGTGAAGATGACTCTTAAGGGGGTGGTATGTGCGGGTACGCGTCAGATTGTCACCCCGTCAGATTGGCACCGCGACAGTTTGGCACCGATCCTAGAGGTGACAATCAGTCGCGTGCGCTGCCCGACAGATTGTCACCACGAGAAGGGCCGGTGCCAATCTGTCGTGGGGACAACCTGACGCCTACCGCTATCGGTGACAATCTGACGGCGCGGTACCCGACAGGTTGGAACCTCGAGAAAGGCGCGGTGCCAATCTGTCGTGGTGACAACCTGACGCCTACCGCTATCGGTGACAATCTGACGGCGCGGTACCCGACAGGTTGGAACCTCGAGAAAGGCGCGGTGCCAATCTGTCGTGGTGACAACCTGACGCCGGCCGCTTGGGGTGACAATCTGTCGTGACAGTACCCGACAGAACGGCACCACTATGGTCCTCCTCGCACCTGAGGTCCTCCTCGTTTTACTTATAATATAATATTTATCATTTCCTAAGACCTAATCTGATGTAAAAAAATCAAAAGAAAAATTGTATTAAATAGTACTAACCATTATAATTTGTAACTATAGCCTATACCTAATGACTGATAAAAACATTATAAAATAATATTATTTTCATAAAATCAGATGCGATCAAATTTACATTATTTGGAATCATTGCAATAACCAATTAACTTAGTAGCCTATTAGTTTTACGTGTACTTTTAAATACAAGTAAATGAAGTCATAAGGATAGACTATCATTATAATCCTCATAAAATTACAAATTGAATTATACTAATGACCCTCTGATTTACAAAACTTAAAACTTACTTCGTAGGTAAAATAAAAACTAGAATTTCTACCAGTGTAGGATGCATTGACCTTTTTAGGAAACGGTTTTCTTCCAATGCTTATGAAGATATTTATTTCTATTAATTCGACATCAAATAAACGTCTTAAATCAGTAGTTTGCCAGTTAGCATTTTTTTATTTCGATAAAGCAAATTAAAATGTAAATTTTAGGTTCTAAAAGGTTTTTATTTGCAATTTAATATAAATTTATGTAGAAGGGAGATTAAAAGTGTAAACAAAACTATAAGTTGAATAAAGTTTTGGATTTATATCGTAGCCTAATAAAAAAAATATTAGGATATTTTTTAACTAGAGTAATGGTATAATTTTGTTCCTTGTTTTATCTAGATTAGAATATCTTGTCGCATAACCTATGATCAAAGAGGCAGGAGATAAGTGACGGATGTCACATTTTCATAATTTTATCTTATTGAAACTTTTGCTGAAAATCGGTGTAGTGTCGTTTCGTCCAGTGTCGTTTCGCCCAACTCCAATGTTTCCTAAAAAAGTGCTGTTCGGCCAGCTCATTTGTACAGTTGATTAAACACATTAGTTAGTGTCGTTTCGTCCAGCATAAAACTAGACAAGGGACACCGAAACTGCGATCCTTACCCCAAGGGACCCCAGCCCCAGGCAGACGCCGAAACTGCGATCCTCGCCTGGAGGCCACCCCCGGAACGCGATTTAGTGGACCAAGAACATTTCCTAGAACTTACACTGGTGGATAAACATTTGGCAAAATGCGAATATGTATTCGTATTTTGTATTGAAAAGCCATTGAATAATGGCTTTTCCCAGGTGTTTATTTGAACTAGATTTTGGATGCATTTCTGCTGCTGTAACCCACACATTTAGTGCAAGTCAGTAGATCAAATTGTTTCAGACTCAGCTGATTAAGGCTGCGGTCTACCCCTGGCGCGCACCCAAATGCAAAGGTTTTTTAGAATCGTGTTATCTTATGCCAAATGAAGCCTAGAGCTATAAATAAGGTGTCATATTAAAGAAGAATAACGGTACTAATTTTCCTCTGTTACACTTTTGTAATTAGTTCATTAAAACCAATAGAAAACTTCAGTTAAAAATCGAGAAAAAACAGATGATTTTAGACCGGTATAGCTGAAATTAGAAATTTTATTTTAAAATTCTAAAAAGATAGCCGACTAGATCCTTTTTTCTATTTTTAGAAAAAGTTAAGAGCCAATCTCTATCTTAATTGGTTAATTCTGAAACACGATCCCCGTAAACCTCTGCAGCCATCAAACTCGCCTAGCGCTACGGCCGCGAGGCCGGCATATTCGGCATTGTTGTTGTTTTTGTTTTGGTTGTGGTAGACCGCAGCCTTAAGTTCGGCAAGTGGGAACAACTGTCGAGAACATGTACTTTGTATAAAAAATAAATCAGATATTTTACAATAAATTTAATAAATGTAAGCGTTTAAAAATAAGACATCCGCATTTTTTGCTAAATATATTTTAGGCGTGGTGACCAAATCTGTATTACTTAATAATCTGCAAACATACAGAAAATATGGGTCAGCTCCCATCATCATTGAACCGAACTGAGGCCACACAACGAATTTGGATCGGCTTCCATCCCTGGATGATCTGGAGCAACACTGTGGGAATTTTGGTCGGCCTCCGTCGCTGCATTGAACTGAGGCCACACAACGAATTTGGATCGGCTTCCATCCCTGGATGATCTGGAGCAACACTATGAGAATTTTGGTCGGCCTCCGTCGCTGCATTGCACTGAGGCCACACAACGAATTTGGATCGGCTTCCATCCCTTGATGAACTGGAGCCACCCTGGGAATTTTGGTCGGCCTCTGTCGCTGCATTGAACTGAGGCCACACAACGAATTTGGATCGGCTTCCATCCCTGGATGATCTGGAGCAACACTATGGGAATTTTGGTCGGCCTCCGTCGCTGCATTGCACTGAGGCCACACAACGAATTTGGATCGGCTTCCATCCCTTGATGAACTGGAGCCACCCTGGGAATTTTGGTCGGCCTCTGTCGCTGCATTGAACTGAGAATTTTTTTGGACTCCCTTCAAAAAGTGAAACTGATCTAGGGACTGAAATTTTTTGGAACTAAAAATGTTATGTTGTTTGAGACAAACTAAAAATTTAGTGTGAGAGAGATCTTGGTCACCATGGTAATTAATAATTATTAATTTATAGATCGAAATTAATACCACTTAACATTTATGAAATAAAAGTCATAAAAGCTAAATCTTTTAATCACTCGATCATGTTCTCGATTACAGTGGAGTCCCGATGATTCAGACTATTTCTTTTCTGTTTAGAAAATTTAAGAATAGGCGGAGTTTATGAATATCGTGAATGAAGCGTGAATAGCTTATGAATGCGTAGTATTTACTCATCTCTCCTCTCTACATCTCCAACGGAGAAAATTATTTCAGCATTCAAAGGCGATCGGACTATGAAAATCATTCACTAGTGATAAGGCAGAATATTTAATTACAAATACAACGATATAAAAATTATGGAAATCGGTTCATAAATAGGTGAGCTATAGCGAATTAATTAAATAGTCCCTCATCAGAGCAGGTTTTCTCGTGTAAAGCGCGGTCGCAGCGCCATCTCAACAAACAGTCCTGGACCTGACGATACATTCCGTGGCAAAATAATTTATAATCAATTTGACTTTTTTAATGGAATAAAAGTGTCTTGTCTATCTATATCTATATATATAATTCCGTAAGCGAATCGGTCCCCACGAAATATCTCGAGTTAGAAGAAAGATAGGGTAACGTATGATGGCTCATTTTAAAGCTTGAGGGCCAAGGACGCAAGGAAAAATACCAGAATTATTCAAAGTTACCTGGACTTCGCCCCATTGGACCTTAAAGTTCCAATGTTAATCTAATGGGAAGAAGAGTTTTAGATCTGCAGGTGTAATTGAGCAGATGTTAAAGTAATTTTTTTTATCATAAACTCAGCTGTTTATTGAGCAGATATTTTGAGTTAAGATAACCATACAATTATAACTTTAAAAAATTTAATTGGCAATACACTATAAAAAAAAAGAGAACACTAATAGTCATGGGCAAACTGATTCACAACAGATGTCTTCTTCGTGACCCCATCTATGTCTTTAAAGAGACAGGAGTAGAATGATTTTGTATTTGCTGATATACCCACAATTAAAAGTGGATTAGACGTGGCATGATTATTAAATGTATATTGTCTTTAATCAGTGAATTTAGTTTCCCCTCAGGGGCAGTGGGCTTTCCACTGTACGGGTGTTTCTTGGCGACCCCGAGGTACCTGAGCCAAGCTGTGAGACCCTCCTCACAGTTCTTCCGAGCTAAGGCCTTTCTTCTCATCTTTCAGGTCTTAGCTCACCGTCTTTATTCTTTCCTGAGCTAACCTTGCTCACCTTCTTGTTTTCGACCCCGAATCAAGGGTGTCTTTCCACCTTCTTTCGACCGGCGCATGCTGGGGGGTCCTGGGAGTGTCCCTGTTGTGTTGCAGGGACTGATGTGTGCCTCGCACTGCCGATGGTCTCCTCCAGTGTGTCGTCAGAAGCCAGCCGCTTCGGACCTTAGTCAGGGAGTGCGGCATGGATGCAGGGATCGGACTCTGCATTGCCACGGTGCGACCCCAGCACGTCCGGCACATTTTGTGTATCGGTGCTGGGCAAACGGAGGTTCGGGCCCCGGAGTCCCGGGGTAGGGGTGTCTTATCTCCTACGGGGGGTAGACCTCCGAGGGTGTACCCGCTCCCGGCCGATGAAGGGCCGCCTCTTGCCGCACGATGCGCTGGTTACAAAACAGTATGGATTGTCAACTGCAAAACACGAATCTTGGAAAGGAGAACGAACAGGCTGCTTTTAGGCGCAGCTCACTTGTGCAGAGGTCTCCGACCTCAAAGACTGGGACGCCGACGGTTGGAATTAAAACCTCCCCTCCGCCGGCCCCCGTTCAAGGCTGCTGGTGTCGCTGGATCATCGGCCGTAACAGGAAAGGAGAAAGATGAGGTTGATCTGGGTATGGGTGTGACCGAGCCGGTAACACCTCTAGCCAGGATGCAAGGAATCCCTCCCAGGAAGAGCCCTCTTCGTGCGGCATTCGAGCTGCAAATGCTTCGGCAGCAGCAGGACGACGCCCACGAGGAGGAAGACTCATGTCTGAAGAAGATGAAAGTTCTTTTGAAGGAGATGGCCAAGGTCCTCCTAATTCAAAAGAACATAAACAAGGCGATAAAAGAGGGGATCCCGAAACTCGAAGATGCTCTAGAAGAAATCGAGGAATGCCGGAAAATCAGGCTAAAGGCAGTGAAGCAGGAGCGCGATGTCACGAACCGAGTCATCTCTGCTTCACCTCAAGCTCATCTGGCTGAGTCCCAGACTCAAGCCAGAAAGCGAAAGAAGAGGCAGAGCGGTTCTTCGCCGGGAAGCCCTGAGCTTATTGAGGTGGACTCAGTGCCGAGACCGGTTTTTGTCACTGCGGCATCGCAGACATCTCCTGTCCAGGCTACTGAATCCGCCCCGGGCGCTGCCGTGATTCCAGCGGCTACTCCTGCAGAGGTTCCTGCTCCGGCGGCTAATCCTGCCTTGGCAGCAAACTCTGCCTCAACACCTTTGGGGGGCTGGAAGACGCGCCTGTCTAAGAAAGAAAGGAGGAGGCAGAAGCAAGCGGAGGCAGCTTCGAAAAGTGCGTCGAGGGTGGAGCGGACGCAAGTCTCAAACCCGGTTGGGGAGGCCTCTGGCAAGTCTGTCAGAAAGCCTAAACAACCCAGGCCTAAGAAGCCCAGGACGGAGGCAATCTTGATCAAGCCCTTAGGGGGGCGATCTTTTGCCGATGTTCTGGGTCAGATTAGATCGCAGGCCAAACCGGAAGAGACCGACACCGTTATCAAGTCTATTCGGCGAACCCAGAACGGGGATGTCCTCCTCGAACTGGGGAAGTCGAGTGACAAGATCGGTTTTGCCGCTTCCCTCAAGACTGCACTTGGGGACAAAGGCTCCATCAAGGCCCTAGAACCGAAGTGTTCGGTCGAGATTCGGGACCTTGATGTCCTCTCCACCGAAGACGAGGTGACCCGTGCGATCCAGGTGGCACTCCCGGAGATACCGGCCGATGGAGTGAGGGTATGGCTGACAAAGCCTAACCGAAGTCAACTCCGGATGGCTGTTGCTGAGATGAGCGAAAAGCACGCCAATAAGTTGCTTAGCCTTCAGCACCTCAGAGTTGGTTGGGTTAGTTGCAGGCTCAAACGGAGGGTGGTAGTTTCGAGATGCTTCCGCTGTCTCGGTTTCGGCCACTCCTCCCGAAACTGTAAAGGGCCCGACAGGAGTGCCAACTGCTTCCAGTGTGGAAGCCAAGGCCACAAACGTAAGGAATGTTCCTCGAGCCCCTCCTGCTTCCTCTGCAAGGATTCAGGCTCCAGGGCCCTCGGTCACTTACCCGGGTCTGGTCAGTGCGGTGCCTTCAGAGCCGCACTTGAACAGGCAAAAGGCAGCGGCCGGTAATTCGCATCCTCCAGGCCAACCTTCATAGATCCTGGGGAGCTGATAACCTTCTAGATCAGCTCGCCCGAGAACTTGGTGCTGACGCGCTCCTTATCAGTGAACAGTATCGGGACAGAGACCCAAACATTTGGATCTCGGACAGCCTCGGTACTGCTGCATTTTGGGCACGTAATACACGAGATGTTTTGGTGCGGAGTCACGGGCGCGGCCGAGGATTCGTCTGGGTTCGGTGTAGGGACGTGACTATCTTCAGTTGCTACCTCACACCCAACGAGGCCGTCCAGGACTTCCGCGACAAGATAGATAGCCTAGAGGAGTGCGTTCTTGGCACCACCGGGCATGTCGTCGTTGGTGGCGATTTCAACGCCAGGGCCGTCGAGTGGGGAATGCCCTCTACCAGCTCCCGGGGGAAATACATCCTGGATTTCATCGCCAGGGCCGGTCTTGTCGTCCTCAACCAGGGCGACACACCTACTTTTCGGCGCCCCGGGCAGAGAGGCACGATCCCCGACGTCACCTTTGCGTCTGAGTCGCTCCTTCCGAGGATCTCAGGCTGGAGGGTTGTGGAGGACTACACGGGTAGCGACCACCAATACATCGTTTTTGACCTGCATGATCAGGCAAATCGTCGAGTTTCCGCATTTCGGGAAGGGCCACGCCGGTGGAACACCAACAAACTGGACGTGGTCAAGTTCACCGAAGTCATCTCTCGGGGAGCACAGGGGAATCCTGGTGAGGCTGGGGCCGAGGCACTAGTAACATCCACGATGGAACTGATCGTCTCGGCCTGCGACCAGTCTATGCCGCGAAGGAAACCCCGACGCGACAAACAACCCGTTTACTGGTGGACTGAAGAGATTGCGGAACTCAGAAGAACATGTTTAAGAACTAGACGAGCCGCCACAAGAGCGAGAATTCCCGCAGACAGAGTTCGTAAGTCGGAGGCCTATAAAGCTGCGAGAAAATCTCTCCGCCAGGCGATAAACAGGAGCAAGGCGAATAGCTGGAGGAGACTTCGTGACGACGTTGACTCCGACCCGTGGGGCCTGGGTTACAAACTTGTAACACAGAAACTCGGCGCCCGCTCTCCACCTTCCATCATGGAGGGCGCCACCATGGGGAGGATCGTCGCTGCGTTGTTTCCTGAACATCCACAGCGACCGCTGGTTGACTTCGGACGGGTAGAGGACGTTCCACTCTTCACTTTCGAGGAGCTGGAAACCTCCGTTCTCTCCCTGAAGAGCAACAAGGCTCCTGGCCCGGACGGGATTCCCAGTGAGGCTTTAAAGAAAGTATTTTCAATTAACGCTGACTTGTTGTTGAGAATGTACAATGCCTGTTTGGTAGAAGGGGTGTTTCCGGCTCCCTGGAAAACAGCCAGGCTTGTACTGATCAGCAAGGGCAAAGGTGATCCCGAACTGCCGTCGTCCCACAGGCCTCTCTGCATGTTGGACACGGCTGGGAAGCTGTTCGAGAAGCTGATCCGTTCCCGCCTGACTTCTGCCGTGGAAGCTGCCGGGGACTTATGCCCCCGTCAGTACGGCTTCAGAAAGGGACGGTCAACGATCGACGCTGTCACCGAAGTTCAGAGAGCTGTGGAGAGAGCCGAGAGCCACAACCATTTCTCCCGCCGAGTAGTGCTTCTTGTTACGCTTGATGTCAAGAATGCCTTCAACTCGGCGAGGTGGGTCGATATGTTGGATGCGCTTCGCAACACCTTTCGTATTCCTGCATATCTGTTGCGGCTCATCGAGGATTATCTACGCTCTCGAAGCCTGATCTATGACACAAGGGACGGAACGCGGACGATGGAAGTCACTTCTGGTGCCGCACAAGGTTCAATACTCGGCCCGGATCTCTGGAACGTTGCCTATGACAGCCTCCTGAGGTCCGAGATGCCTGAGGAAACCACTTTGGTTGGGTACGCCGATGACGTCGCAGCTCTCATTGCTGCACGCAACGTTGAGCTGGCCCAACTAAAGTTGAACCGAGTTATGCGGGTTGTCAACAACTGGATGTCCGATCACGGTCTCTCGCTTGCTCTTAGTAAGACGGAGATCGTGATTCTCACGAAGAAGAGGATCGACACCGTCGTCCCGTTTAGAGTGGGAAGGGAGGTGGTCACATCAACTCGTGCCGCCAAATACCTTGGGGTTATGGTGGACACCAAGTTAAGCTGGAGGGATCAGATCTTCCGTACGGCGGACAAGGCCGCTAAGGTAGTTACTCACCTTAGTAGGCTGATGGCCAATGTCGGGGGTCCCCGATCCAGCAGAAGACGTCTGTTGATGTCCGCGGTCCAGTCCGTGCTCCTTTACGGGGCAGAGGTGTGGGCAGGCGCTCTAGATAAGGAGTGCTACAGGCTGCGACTCGCCCGGGTTCAGCGTCAAGCCGCGCTCAGGGTGTGTTCCGCCTACCGGACAGTGTCCGAGCCTGCCGTCCTGGTGGTCGCCGGAGTCATCCCTGTCAAGCTCTTGGCAGGGGAGAGGAAAGCGATTTATCAGAGACAAGGCGAGATCGGCAAGGACACGGCAAGAACAGAAGAGCGCTCCCGAACCTTCCAGCAGTGGCAACACAGCTGGGAGCACGACACCCGAGGACGATGGACTGCGCGACTTATCAAGCAGGTCCAACCATGGGTGGAACGGCGGCATGGGGAGGTGGACTACTACCTGACCCAATTTTTGACAGGTCACGGCTATTTTCGGTCGTACCTGAACCGGATGGGAAAGACCGGTTCACCGGACTGCATTTATTGCCCGGGTGTTCCCGACGATGCGGAACACACATTCTTCCGATGTCCCCGTTGGGAAGGGCCCCGCCTGGAGGCCACACAAATATTTGGTGCATTTTCGGTGGACTCGGTCTGCCAAAAGATTTTGGAGGATGAGGGCAACTGGGATTGTTTGTCACAGTTCGTCCGGGGCATCCTCCTGGAAAAGAAAACCGATCTGGACCGCGAAGTGGCCCAGATCCCTTGATAGAGCGGCTGGATAAGGAGCGAGCCCGACGGGCGTAAGCCAAATTTAGGCCTAGCCTGACGTAATGTGATAAACAATTCCAGGTTAGATTCCTAAAGAGTAGAGGAGGTTTTTTAGTGGGTAAACCCGTTTTTTAGGGGAGCCCCACACTACAGGCTGGCCACCTGTGTGCGTAATGCATTTTTTCCGCCTCTCCCTCAAAAAAAAAAAAAAAAAAAAAAAAAAAAAAAAAAAAACAAAAAAAAAAAAAAAAAAAAAAAAAAAAAAAAAATCAGTGAATTTAGTTTAGTTATTACATTAATGCTTTATATATTGGCCATTTAGTAGTTAGAGTTGAATCGTTGTATTGAGTGTTTGTTTATTTCCGACTGAATCATATTATGTAAACTACTAACATTGGATAACATCCGAATGAGGAATATTTTGTTTTGGTTTGATCCCTTCTCTGCTTATTTCTTTACGTAGTTCGTAGGGAAAACAATAAACGCAATAAACGCAAGTTAATCCATAAAAACGGACAACACAGTATATCTATCAATGTTATACTTAATTGACCGAATAGAACAAAATAGACCACAATCATAGCACGAGGACGTCGGTCTCACGGGGGGTAAGAGAGTATGGGGGCACGGGGGAAATAAGGGGCACTGCGGAGAGCACAGGACGGTACGGGGAGGACGGCAGGGATGGCGACACGGGACCATAGGAAGCACAGGATGTTCGAGATATGGAAGTATAGAGGGCACGAGGGGTGCATGGGGGACATAGAGGCCATGGGGAGGAACGCATGAGGGCAGAGGATCATGGATTAAACGGGAGTGCGGGGGCATAGGTACTCTGGGGTGGCATGGGCGACATAGGGGGCACGGTGGCATGTGGTGGCGGAGGGTGTGGGGGCACAAGGGGAACCAGGGGCGTCGGTGGCAAGAGGGTTAGATGGGCATGGTGTGGCACGGGGGAGGCATGGGGGACATGGAGGGCATCCTGACCACGGGGAAGAAGGGTGGGCATGTGGGCACAGAGCACCGTGGTTGCAGGGGTATGGGGGGGGCACGAGGGGTGTCGGTGGCACTGTGGGTTAGGGGGCATTGGGGCCAAGATGGAGGCATGAGTGACATAGCGGGCACGGAGTGAAATGGTGATGAGCATGGAGGCACGGGCGTATGAAACATGGGGCACAAGGGACACTAGAGATGTCAGTGGCACGGAAGCTGGTTGGGAGTGGGGGGCATCAAAGAAGAGGAATGAGGAACATGGAGACCACGGGGGCCATGTTAAAGAACTGCGGACATCATGGGAGAATGGGGGGAAAAGGAACATGGGGGCACAAGGTCCGGGAGCATGGGGGGTACTCGGGCCCTAGGGGTGTTGGAGGTACAGGAAACACTGGACCGGAGAGTTTAACGGGGACTCGGGGAGGCGTGTGGGACACGGCGAGTGCGGGGGAATGGGGGGCACAGGGGTCCAGGTTGAAGGAGTATACAGTATTAAAGGGCTAATGTTGCATTAACCTATTTTATTTACTTGAGTATTCAAACTTATTATCAACATCTTTAAGGTTAAAACTATTTTTACCGAGTCCGGTTGTATAATAGTGCAATAGACTACTCTATTTTCATAAAGGTGAGATTATTGGTAAATTACTGACTTCATAACTCCAAAATGTTTCGTCAACTTTAGGTAATATTTTATTAGAAAATCCAAACGGATAATCATACTACAACTTGAGATGAAATAGAGTAATTGTGCAAGGAGGTGATAAATTGAAACTTATTTTTGGAAGACAAAATCACCATTTTGATTTTTAGGGGCCTTTGCCCCTACAATCCCATAGTTCAAGTATAATTTCATAATTATTTATGTTTCTTCAGAGTATTTTTGTAGTTTTACTAATTGAATAAGCTACAAAAAAGTTAATAATTTCATAAAAAATATACCTTATATTGTGATTGTTAAACATCATACACAGAGGGAGTGTCAGATTACCCATGCAGCTTTGTATTTTTTTAAAACGTTTTGCTCTAAGGTCAAATAATTTTTAAGGAATTCCCAAAAACTGGGGTCATCTTGGCTGATCTGACTCGACAGCCTCTGTTCTCCTTTGGGAATTCCTGACGGTCCACCCTTGGTTTTGAATTATTGACAAATAGTTTTATTTTAACCACCTTATTCAAGTAGTCTCTTGGGAAGGCGAATACCTAAGTGTGCAAGGGTTCCGTTACATTCCGATTCGACAGGCTCTGTTTCAATCACGACGAATAGTTTTTCGTATGTAAAATTGCGTAAAATATACCAACTATAATACTGGGAAGACTTTTTTGAAAATTAAAATAATGAACACGCTTTACTTGTAACTAATTATTTTATAACTTTAAGTGTTCGACATATCCTGCAGGATAATACGTACTGCATTACATGATTACTCAAACTGCCAAGAAGTCCTAGGTGAAGCAATGTCCTGCTTGCATGGTATTTTACACGGCCAAGCATGGCTTTTCTAACGGCAAAGCAGGCTAGTTGTTGATTATTCGTGACGTCAGTGACTGTGACGTCACTCACGCTACTCCTGCTGTACGGATAAAATAAGGTGCTGGGCTGTTTCGGAATTTAACATGCTACGGCATGTTAATTTAACATGCCGTAAATTATACATTTTTAATGGTATTTTAACATTACTTTTTTCTCAGTGTGGTAACAATTCACGTTAAAAAAAATTTAAAAATGAAAGTAGGTTAACATTTTAAAGCGCCATCGAGAAATAAATCAAAGGCTAGGGGGGCGAAGCCCAAAACGTAATGACCTTTTTAATCACCATTCGTCAACGCGGTAGATCTTATGAGCTTTGAAAAGACACCTCAATCTTAAAAACCGGCTAAGTAGTTCGAGAGAAAAAGGGATGTATTATACAAAACCCTTATAGAATAAAGAAGATAGATATTTAGATTAATTTCTATATCTTACTCCATTCCAATATATGAGGGATATTTTTGGGTTCAAAAATCTTAGATACGAATACCCTGTAACTTTATAACGATAGCATGAAAATTAATTCTGTTTTAAGTGTTTCCTTGCGATTCGGTAAGCTTTACGTTGATTTGTTAAAAAAACACCTAATTCAATAACCCAACATCTAAAAAAAGCAATTGTTTGATCACTTTGTAAAATTTAAAAATTTAAAATACAAACTCAAATAAACTTCAAAATTTCAAATAAACTCGTACCAGAAACTTAAAATTTTATTTTGTAATAAATAAACTCAAACTTTGTTAATATAAACATATCTCAAATCACCCATTAGTCCTAATTATATGTCTATAAACTTTCTAATGGTTTTTTTTTAAACAAATGTTTCAAAAAACGTCAGAAATCAAATAAAATTTTGGTCAAGTTTTGGCAAGAACCGATCTCTAGTTACTATTATTTTACGAAGTAAATAATCAACCTAACAATATGGACCCAGCCAAAATCTGCTGTCTCATGGTTGCTTGCTCAAATGACCCGTACTATTTATCCCAGAATTTTCCAGAAGTTATTAAAATTCATACATTTAGTTCAGAATGCGCAGTAGAATTTGAATAAAGCAAAAGAACACTAGCATATATTAAATTTTGTTTGTGATAAATATTTAAAAAAATATATATTTTATATTAAAAATTTTAAAAACAGCCTCGGTAAAAAATGTTGTGAATTAATAGAAAATCGAATAAAACACTTATTACATAAATACTGCAGACATCACCTGTCTGTTGTAACTGGTTTTGTGCAGATTCCTTACACAAAAACATACAATCAATGGGGAGAAAATGTTTTTGTAATCCCTAGTTATAATGTAGAAGTAAGGAAAATGGAAAATTTGTAAATGGTAACATATAAGATTATTTTGGAAACAAGCAACAAAAATTAAGTAGGCAAGTTTGAATATTATTGTCTTTATAAGAGTAGGCCTACAAATCAAATAAATTTAAATAATAGATTATAAAAATTACGTATGTTGTACAATTTTTTTATATATAAATCTGTAATGCTGTCAACACCTGCATTACGAGGTTAAAACAGAATTGCACAGGAGCGCGAAAGAAGTATTTAACAGAAGTGCATGTAAACAATTTGTGATGCACTCCATGCCATCATCATATACTACCAACCTAATAGATACATCTACATTTTCTCCCTCTTCAAATTGGCATTTCATTTGACTAGAAATAACGACGTACAATACATCAAATAACAATTTTAGCCAGCCGTTTACCATTTGTTATAAATTGTTATAGAGTTCGAAAATACGCATATTGTACATTCAAACCTATCAGACCTTACGATAAATTGATACTAGTTAGGAACTCTTTTGACAAACCAGAGGTGCCAAATACAAATTTATACTATACAAATTACTACCTGAGCTAGATAAGTTCAAAAAGTAATGTTTCGACGTTTCAAACGTAGTGGCTACTTGGATTGAAATCGCAAAAAATCTACAAATATTCTATGAGTTATTAGTTGCTGTAACACAACTACTTATCAGTTATCTCTTATTATAATAAGAAGTTTCAGAATATTACCTTTCATATGACATAATAATGTAACCACTTTCAAGTTACTTTTCACCGGTGTTTTACTAGTAGGGCCTACAAAAAGTTTAGACGTAGATGACCGTTTCGCAGTCGTGGCACTATAAACGGCCGTCTCCCACTGCTCTAGTTAAATCTTGTCTATTTACTTTATTTTATTTTTTGCGCGGGGTTTTCGTAAGGGCGGGGCCCGGTGCGGTCGCACCGCTCGCACCGCCCTAAGGCCGGCTCTGAGGATCAATTTGACGTGGTGACAATTTGACGCCGGCCGCTTGGGGTGACAATCTGTCGTGACAGTACCCGACAGGTTGGAACCTCGAGAAAGGATCGGTGCCAATCTGACGTGGTGACAATTTGACACCGGCCGCTTGGGGTGACAATCTGTCGTGACAGTACCCGACAGGTTGGAACCTCGAGAAAGGATCGGATCCAATCTGTCGTGGTGACAACCTGACGGGGAGTGTTATTTCAGGGGATCGGATCCAATCTGACGCCGAGTGCTAAAACCCTGTGGTGCCAATCTGTCGTGGTGCCAACCTGACGGCGACCCGTATGTGCTAGTTTAGTACAACTTGGAAGTCCCAGTTCATTGGCATTAGTTGAAAAGTGACTTAAACTAAACGTCGGACGGCGAAACATTCTAGAGCCATTAGCCTACACCGGACGCTGGAATCACCGCTGGACCCTCCGCTACCTGCTGATGGGCCGCTGTGCCAGGATCGCAGTTTCGGTTGTGGGATTAGCGAACCCTTTTGAGGATTAAAACTAGGATCGCAGTTTCGGTGCGCCGTTTTCAAAAGCTTCTATGACCTCACGGGTCAAACTGTCAATCGCATCCATTGTGGATTTACCTGAGCGGAAACCAAACTGAGATTCACAGAGGTTGTTATTATTTTCCAGATAACCAGTTAATTGCTCATGAGCTACAATTTCCATAACTTTGGATACAGGTGATACAATAGATATAGGCCTATAGCTATCAGGAATTTCCTAAGGCCCCTTTTTAAAAACAGGACAGACTCTGGATATCTTTAACACCTCTGGAAAAATTCCATTTTCAAAGCAGTGATTAATAATTACAGTGGGTGGAAAAACAATGCTTCCAATTATGTGCTTCAAAAGATTATTTGACATGTTATAAATATCTAATTAATCTGAATTTTAGCGAATTTCCTTTAGAAATAAGCTATTACCGTCGTTTTCATGGGAGCTGCCGTTTGTATCGATGTAGGGACACCTCTGCGATTACATAATTATATATATTATCTTGTGGCTTTTTATGTGTACTTTCTGGATACGTAGTGATTATTTGTCGGTAACACATTTAAAACTGCTCAAATAACGATTTACTAAAAAATTTAACATGGGCTTATATGGGAAATAGAATTTTCAATTTTGAGTGCTTGTGAACACGATAACTAGTGCAAAAATCGTCTGATCATCATGAAATTTGGTACAGGCATGTAAAGTTAGATTCTCTTGGATGAGTTCGTTAACCAGTAAGATCGGCCCAACTTCAGTAGGGAAAGTGGGGGATTTTACCCCTCAAAAGTGGGTTTTTTCCACTTTTCACATAGATATTTTTATTTGATTACCTTTTAGTGTACACCATTAGATTCAGCTCAAAAACAAACAATTTGGTATGTTTAATTATTGCTCTACGTCCACTGGTTACCGAGATATTAGCGAATTTCCTTTAGAAATAAGCTATTACCGTCGTTTTCATGGGAGCTGCCGTTTGTATCGATGTAGGGACACCTCTGCGATTACATAATTATATATATTATCTTGTGGCTTTTTATGTGTACTTTCTGGATACGTAGTGATTATTTGTCGGTAACACATTTAAAACTGCTCAAATAACGATTTACTAAAAAATTTAACATGGGCTTATATGGGAAATAGAATTTTCAATTTTGAGTGCTTGTGAACACGATAACTAGTGCAAAAATCGTCTGATCATCATGAAATTTGGTACAAGCATGTAAAGTTAGATTCTCTTGGATGAGTTCGTTAACCAGTAAGATCGGCCCAACTTCAGTAGGGAAAGTGGGGGATTTTACCCCTCAAAAGTGGGTTTTTTCCACTTTTCACATAGATATTTTTATTTGATTACCTTTTAGTGTACACCATTAGATTCAGCTCGAAAAAACAAACAATTTGGTATGTTTAATTATTGCTCTACGTCCACTGGTTACCGAGATATTAGCGAATTTCCTTTAGAAATAAGCTATTACCGTCGTTTTCATGGGAGCTGCCGTTTGTATCGATGTAGGGACACCTCTTCGATTACATAATTATATATATTATATTGTGAATTTTAGCGAATTTCCCTATAGGGAATACGCTATTACGGTAGTAGTCATGGTAAGACCTAAGCCCGGGACCATGATACTTTTTCGTTTTGTGGTCCCTAGAAGCCAAAAACACCGTTCGTTCAAATTGATATATATGTATATATACATATATATATATATATATATATATATATATATATATATATATATATATATATATATATATATGTATGTGTCCGTGAACACGATAACTTTTGAACGGAACCTCCGATTTTGATGAAATTTGGTGCAGGGGTGTAAGTCAGCGTCTGCTAGGTTGAGTTCGCGAACCATAATGATCGGACCATGGGAACGGGGTTTTATGGGGTTTCAAAAGGGTAAAAAATGGGTTTTTGGCTTTTTTTACTTTTATTTATAAAATTCAACAATTTTAACTTAAACCATTTAAAAGAGCTTAAAAAAACAAACAATCTAGTATTTTGAATTTTTTACCTAGCTTAAGTGGTTATCGAGAAAATCCAAAAACTGTGTTTTCCATGTTATTCTTATGGGAAATTAACAAAACCTTCTATCTTGCTTATTTATTGACATATCTTGATAAAATTTGGTAAGTACATTCATTCGGAAGCGTTTAACTTATATTTGCTTAGAAAACCCATATGGCGGCAAACCTACGTACTTACCCCTATGGGATTTATGGGGAAAATAAAAAGAACACCATAACCGGATAAAATTTAGTATGTACATTCCATAGGTTGGGTTTAACTTATATTTACCAACAAAACCCATTTGGCGGCAAACCTCCATACTCTCATCCCCATGGATTTTATGGGGAAATAGAAATTATGCCAAGATTCCATTGGAAATTCGCTGAGTACGCAGGTCTGCTGCGACGGGGGTATTTTAACTTTTTGACAGCGTTGAAAACATTTTCTGGTGTCACAACCCTCCAAGCAAATTCTGACATTACAGGTTGGGCATTCTTAACTAAATCATGTGGGCTTAAACCAGGGCTGATGATCCCACTTTTGATATTACGGACAGAATTGACACAGAAGTTGTTAAATTCCTGAGGGGAAATTAATATGCTATTACTACTTGGAACATCCGAGATATTTTGTTTGACAATACTCCATGCGGTTTTGCATTTGTTTTTACTTGACTCAATTTTACTGCAGTTAAAGGCTTTTTTGGCCTTCACAATGTTCAATTTGTATTCGGTCGCTAGTAGGCGGCTCCAGTTGTTCGAAATGGACATTCTTTGAGTAATTGGAGTTTCCTTTGTCCTTTCTTTCTTTGCCAGTGGAGAAGGAATTGCCATCATTCCACCTCAGGCAGAACTCAAGTGCTCCAAAGGGAAAATAATCTTCCTACCCCACTCATGCTCATGCGTCCATTTGCAAAATGACCTGAAAGGTATGCCAGGTCCAGCAAATCAACCACTGATGTTGCGAATGTTGTTTTTATTGATAACCGTATTAGGCATTTATACTAAGATCAGAATATTTAGCATAAGTTTTAAAATTTTCTACGGTAAGCCAAAACATTTTGTCGATATTTTACTAAACCATTAAAGAGCATCTATCAGACTATCAACAACCAGTGAGCTTTTAATAAAATTTTGCTGGTGCTTTTGCTGGCTGACGCTGCTAATAGTAGAGCGGTAGACGCTGCAAGCTATCCTGTCTTTGGAGTGGACTTCAGTTCTTACAACATTTCAGCAGCTCAACTCCATTCTAAATTAATATTTATCTGAACTAAAGGTTTAGTAAATTTTCCTATAGGGAATACGCTACTACGGTAGTAGTCAAGTTAAGAGATTAGTCCAAGACCATGATGATTTTTGTTTTTAGATCCCTAGAAAAAACAACAACAATATTTGTTCAAATATTTATAAAAATCCTCTGTATGTATCATGTTGTTGATGTCCTACTGTCCATGGATGGCGAGGACTTCGAACTCTTAGATATTGGGCTTACAGTGCTGGGTTTTCCACCCCGCTGAAGCTACAACCATTAGTACCTCTCTTTTGGGACATGAAAACTTCCATACTTCAATGATACGCAATGACCCAGAGCTGCATTCCATGCCAGATGACGATGTGACAGGGCAAAGCAAACTGTTGGGAGTTATGATCGGCCAAAATTAATCTCAACCTGCAGGTATGTTTTCTGTTTGGCCAGTCAAAGTATACTTGGAGATGATCTTGAATCTCAAAAGTTTTATTTCATTTTGGTCAGCTACTTTCTGCCTGAATAAACTGCATAGCAAGCCTTAGCCTTGAGACTTATGTTTATTTAGGTCCAGCGTCCAGCCTATTCAAAGAACTGTAAACCACTTTTTGGATAAATGACAAACTTCCGAGACACACAAACTTGCCTCACCGGATCACTGAATGTATTTCTCCTTGCCAAAAATTGTGGGGTTGTTTGCAAGTTAGAGCGTATCACCCACTTGGTCTATGTCATTTACTATTGGCACAAAGAGGATTGGCATCACCAAAGGTCACTGGGGAACTCCGTTGGAGATATTTACTTACTTTTTTAAATTTACTAATGTCTGTCATACTATTGTTATATTGAACCTCATAAGGCCAAAAGTAAATTCTAACAATATTTTTCATAAAAATACCTTTGGCTTAATCAGTTTGAAATAAATAGTGATTTTTTGTGATTCAGTGTCCTAATCAGAAACCGTAAATAAAAACCTTAAGTATAATAAAAATCTATGATATTGACTGAAATGAATCTAAACCTGAAAGAATAATAGCATCAACATTGCATTTGCCATTCTTAATGGCAGACACGACTTCTATAAAGGCACCTGTATCTTGTGAGTAGAGTATTGTTCATAAAATTAGTTAAAATTTTTTTTTCTTATGAAAAGAATGAATTTCAGAGATTTAATTTCTGTAACTGCAATGCCGCTGTAACGATAGTCTACGAAGTCGCTGGGCGAAGGTTGGGACGGTGGGGGGAGCAGGGTCGGGGATCCCAATGCTTGTTTAGTGACGACTGACGACTTGAGTAACTTTCTTTTTGACAGGAAGAAGGGTCAACGCTCCGGTCTAACATCCTTGTCCACAGAGTAATGTCAGGTGGGGCGGCCTTGGCCGAGTATTACTCTGTGGAGGTCTACATCCTGTTACAGGTGGGCGGACGAACCCGATGTTGACTGAATTGTGATCCTCCTTTAGACCAGGAAATGCCAATGTATACATTGGAAATGCTTAGCGTAATCAAATGTTTAAACTATCCCCCTCCTCACTCAACGTTTTTAATTTTTTTATTATTTTTTTAATTGACAAACTTTGGTAAAAGTAGCGAATTTTCCTATTTGGAAAATCCATAAGAAATATAAGTTAATGCAGTATTGTAATTTTTTATTGTTTGTTGCTATAGGCCTACTCCAATTTTGAACATGCAAATTTGTTGTGTTATAAACATTTATTTAAAAGGTCTCACTATTGTAGGACAGTGAAATTAAAAACTAGCATCACACGTTTGAAATTACTGCATTTTAACGAATGACTAAAAAGTATAGTCACAAGGATTATAAACGATCGTTTGTGAAAAATAGTTGTGAAAAAATTTAAATTGAAATATAGTTTGATGCAACACTTCAAAATCCTATTATATTAAACGAAATTTTTTTTATAATTGTATTATAGCAATTTAACCATGAATTTGTATAGTAACATCCGTCAGTTAAAAATAAAATTACCTTTTCAATCATCAGTTAGTCTATTTCCACTTATCGTCCGTAACGGCACAACATTATTATTAAACTATAGGATTTATTACCTAATCACTCAATATACTTTCTACAATAAGTAATTTCTAACAATGGTGCTCATAATATATATAGTCGTAGAGGTAAGTAAATGAATAGAGTACATTTTTTATACATCAATCAAGTAATAATAGTTTTGAGAAAGGTAAGTATTTTTAGAGAATGTTTTTTATTTAGTTACATTTTACATAAAATGTTGTTTGAAGGCTTTAAAAAAAATTTTATGAACTTGGAACCTTAATAAATTATATGCTACGCCAACTTTTTATGATATGGTAATGTTAATGTGTACATTCGTCGGTCTTAAACGTTTCTCCCAAAACTTAGGATATTTTATGATCGGGACTTCTCTTGGCGTTTTCTTTAATTTAAGGCCTGCAACTTTTACAAGACTAATTTAATAAGAATGAGACTCTTATTTTACAAATATGTTTTAAGCTTCCGTGTGATTTTCCTCCTTGGGGGTTGTTAATAATTTACTTGAAATAAATACCCACAATTGAAATCGACTATACAAATTTTAATAGCTTTAAACACGATTTCACTCATCATAACCCAATGTCAATGAAGGTAGCGCATTTGCAATAAAACATAAGACTGTTAAAAAGTTTTATTAAATTAAGCTAACGCAGCCTATTAGTAGCGAACAAGAGTCAATCCTTTTATGTTGACATGGTGGCTTATCAAGGAACAAATGTAATTTGTTAAAAAAAATCACTGTCTTTAATTATTAAATTAATCTACACTATAGTAATTATAATTTTTGGCACTGTGTATGATTAATATTAGTATAAGTTTAATCTACACTTATTTAATACGAGTAGTGTGTTTTGGTTACTTCTGCGCCGGAAGTCGTGCCATCTGCCCGAGCAGCTGCTTGAGCAGATGGCGTCAGATGCTGGGGTGCAGATGGCGAGAGCATATGCCCTGAATTTGAAGTAGAATTGGGCATGAATTAAGAGTTAGTTGAAAACTAAAATTCAACTGTGTTAACTAAACTCTAAAAGTTGAACAAAAATTAAGAGTAAGATCAAAACTGAAATTCAACAGTTATAACTGGGGGCCTGGAAAGTATGTCAAGGTCATCCAGAGTAAGTTTTAAAAAAGCCTACCCAACTACCACCAGAAATAGTTTAAAGTTGAACTAGTTGGTGATAGTGGGATAATTCATTCGTGCCATGGGAGAGGTGTTTATTGTTTGAAAGTTGGCGATCGAATGAGAAGCGCCGCCTAGGGAGAGGGCTTATAAAACGGCAACCTTCCCCCACCACCCCTTCCCCCACTCCTTTAGACCAATAACCGGTTGCAGACTCTATGTGGTGAAACTGAATTAAACATGGCGGCCGCCATGGATAATTCTAACCTCAAACCTTAGCTCAGCTGAAGAGAATAGAGGAGCATGAAGTAGGAATTGTGGTGACAGCGCTTATATGAGGAATAGTAGGGGTAAAATAAAAAAACTTGTTGAACACAGTCGATAGGTGTAACAAGTTCAAAGTTGTTGAATTGTAACATAGAATGCAAAATGTTGTAAATAACACTATCAACATTAACCTGCGAAGTCTTTGAAGAGTATAATGGGTTAAAACTGTACTTCTTCCTAACTCTATTTAAATTAGTTCTACACTTTGAAATTGAAGGTTTAGAAGTACTTCGTAATATGTGTTGTGTTCGCAAAAGCTTTAATTTTAAACATTGTGCAGTCATCATAACCGATGTGTTAAGTTCAGAAGTTAAAAGAAGACTGAGATATAAAATGAAGTGTAAAAGAAATTGAAACAGAAAGCCAGAGTAGTAATTTTATAGGTTAGAATTTACGAAGGCTATTCCATGGATAATTCTAACCTCAAACCTAGTAAGTGAAGTAGTCATAACATAAAACTAACGAGAGATGATGACCGAGCGGATGCGAGGCAATGAATGTTTGTAGCGCGATAAACTACCCACCTTTATAGAGGCAATAACTCCAGCCAGATGGCGGCAGATGGCAAGCAAATGACTGGTTGACCGACTTTCACCTGAGTAGTAAGAGAAGTAGGGTTCTGTGTCTATCCCTACTCCTTGGGGTCAATGACCGACCGGAAAGGTCAATGACCCCCCCCTCCCCCTCCCCCTCCCCCCCTCCCCTTCCCCCCTCCCCCTCCCCCCTCCCCCTCCCCCCCCCCCTCCCCCCCCTTCCCCCACTCCTTCCCCCACTCCTTTGGGTCAATGGCCGGTCACCACCTTTCCCTACTCCTTCTAGGCCAATGACCGGTCACCACCGGTTGCTGACTCTATGTGGTGAAACCAGACTAAACATGGCAGCTGCCATGGATAATTCTAACCTCAAACCTGCTGTGCATACAACGAGTTCTCCGGACCGGAATCAGTCCATGCTGTTGCGCATGCGCCTAGTCCTGTATTACTCACTTTAGCGCTACTGCACATGGATAATTCTAACCTCAAACCTTGGTTTTGTGTTGTTGCGCATGCGCCGCTCCCCACTCCTTTGCCTTCCTTTTACACTGCTGCGAACTGGACTGGATTGAACATTGTATTGGAGTGAAACAACTTCCCCCACTACTTGAAAATCCGAGGAGCGATAGGAGCTCGATCTTTGCGTCAGTCGCCAACAAACTTTCATAGCGAAAGGTTGTTGGCGACTCAGCAAGAGGTTTCAAATATATAGTAGGCCTATATATATTTGAACTTCTTCTACTACGTTGCGTTTTTTAATGCAATGTGGTATGTGTGTGTGTGTTTAGTTTTAAGTTGTATTTAATTTAAGAAATGATTTGCGCATTGCGATGTTAGTTATAAGTTGGGTTTAGCATTAAGGTGTATTAATTTTAAGAGGTGTTTAGCATTAAGGTGTATTAATTTTAAGAATAATGATGGTACCATCATTGGTTGTGTTGAATTATTTGGTTTTTTAATAATGATGTGTTGTTAGTTTTAAGTATTGGTACTAATAATTAATGTTGTTTTGCCTTACAGCTAGATGTTAGGGGGTAGATTAAATGTAAATTCAGAAGTTCGGTTGAACTTCACTTAGAAGGGGTGGGACATCCGCAAAATGCGGACTAGGTTTTTGCATTTTGTTTAGGAATATAATGGGTGGGATTAGCTTGGGTGGGTGTTAGAGTTGCGTTTCTGCATTATCTGTTCCAGTTTCCCTTGGAATTCACGGTTACGGTAGACCCGGACCGGACCGTTACGGTAGACCCGGACGGTCCAAACAAAATTGCGTCGATGTCCCTTGCAGAACGTAACTAGTGGGTTGGGAGTGGGAACCGTTAGGCAAACAGGGTAGTGGGAACAGTATTACTGTTCCCATCACCTTGGATCATTATAAATCTTGAATGACCTTGACCCACTTTTGGAAGGGTCAATGACCCCCCCCCCCCCGAAAAAATAGAGTCGATTCCCCCCCCTCCCCCCCCCTCCCCCCCCTCCCCCCCCGAAAAAATGGAGTTGATTTCCCCCCCCTTCCCCCACTCCTACCCCCACTCCTTCCCCCACTACTCCGGGTGAACGACCGGTCATGACCTGAAAAATTAAAATGGCTATAGCTTGATAACGGATTGACGGATTTGGACAAGCGATACATCATTGAAAAGGTCTATGTAAGACAAACATTTTGGTAAAAGAAGAATTTGGTTATCTTATTTTAGTCAAAAGTTATGCGAATTATTTTAAATAAATACCTTCTCTTTTCCCTTTTCCCCCACCTCCCAGGTGAATAATCAGTCTCGGCCAGCTGCTACCCCTCTCATTTGCATATTGTTATAAAAGACGCACCGACTGCGGCTAACATTTCATTCTGATTCCAGACGTTACGCTGCGAACTTGGAGCCACAACCATGTCATCTCTGCCAACTACAACTTCTACTTTAACTTCTACTTCTACTTCAACTTCTACTACGGCTGTTACTGCACCAAAGAAAACTCTTCGTCTGAAAAATCCTCCTGACTGGTACAAGAAGCAACTTGGATCCCAACCTTCAACTTCTGGCACTATTCTTCCGCCTATCAAGACTTCTAAACTTCGAAGCATTTTTTCACCGCCTTCGCCTTCTACTTCGCTTTCAAACGACTCCACACCGCCATCAACCATCATGCCGCCTCCACAGAAGCCAGCTCCCCGTCTTAATACCCCTTCATTTGAAACTTTGCTTCATAGTCTTAGTACACCTATCATTCCACTGTCACCATTGCCTCCTACCCCACCACTTACTATGCCTGAAGACCACACCTATCATAAAACTAAATCCACTAAGCCTACTCCCAAACCTGCTCCTAAGCCTGCTCCTTCAGAGCAATTTCAATTATTACAAGAAGAGCGTCGTAGGGCATTTAGCCGTCCCACTACTTGCCCTGAAGTGCTCACTAGGGGAATTAAGAAAGGATCAGCTTGTGGGAGGAAATGTGTTAAAAATGAAAGTTTTTGCCGTGTACATATCGTGAAACATATTTCTGAACCACAACTGACAGAAATCCCCACCGTTGAAGACGATCCTAAAATAATATCCGTCAGAGGAGAGAGGCTTAAGAAAGGTTTGAAATATTTTTTTCTAAGTGTTGTTGACCACCAACACATTTTGGCAAAATGTAACGGCTTAAAATATAAAATTAGAGTTTGTGAGAATTTGTGTAAAGAGAAGAGATTTAACACTTTAGATTCTCAAGACTTTCTCCTCAGGGATAAAAAGGATCGTATTACAAGGTGGGGGCGTAAACAGTAAATTCACTTAGTTTTTTCCAAATTGTTGCTAAAAAAATAATGGGGGAGAAACACAATGCGTTATAGCGTTGTGTTTCTCCCCCATTATTTTTTAACACTCTAAGTCCCGTGACCTACTAACCTACTTCCATTTGAGTAGTAAGAAAAGTACTTCCCCCACTCCTTTGGGTCGATGACCGGTTAAGGTCAGCTCTTACCCCTCATTTGCATACTGTTATAAAAGCGGAGCGAGCGTTGGTCACTCCTTCATTTTGCTTCTACACGCCGCTCTTGTTGTTTCGTCTCTGCTGTTTACAATATTACCTACTTCAAAATGCCTCCTCATGTGAATGACCATATTAATTCTTCCAAAATTTCCGATGTTTTTCTACAACCTGAAGACATTTTAAATAATGATAGTGAGAGTGAGGATGATGATGATTATACTGTTGAACTTAGTGAAGAACGTAAGGTTATAGCAATTGATCCACAATTTCCATTTGATACAATAGAAAAGTTTATAGTTGAAGCTAATAAATGGTTAAATTTAGGATGTTATGTACGAATTGACTCTTTTATATTGTATGGTGATAGTCATTCTTTCCTTGTCACACCAAATGACAGAGACCGCATGTTGCAGTGGGCACAATCTATGATGGAGTGCTATGAACAAGGTGTGGACACTGGCGGCTATTTTCTTGCACAACTAGTGTAATAACAAATTACCCTTCCCCCATGTAGTGAAAAAGGAAAAGAAATATTAGGAATCTAATTATAATACTTCCTTCCACATATAAAGAAGAGGGGGAAAGGAGTGGGGATTATAAAGTGGTGGGGGAATGTGTATAAATGCAGGTTGTTTGAAGAGACTTTTATTATTATTGTGGCTTTAGCAGAAACAACATGGAGTTTAAATCTTCAGCAAAAATAAGGAATAATATAATAAAGAAAGAAATTCGCAAGAAAGAAAAGATTGAACTTATAAAATTACAACTTATAATACCTTCCATTGAAATTGGATGTAGCAAACTAAAGACTTTGGTGAAAACTAACGAATATTTGTTACAATTGCTAAATACAATCGAAGAGTTGAAGAGAAAGAATGGACATTCTACATAGTAAAATTTGAACATTTTAATATAAATAAGTAAACTGAAAAAAGTAGATGTAGAATAGAGAGCGAGGAATAGATCACTTTGTGGTAATGGACTAACATGCCACTTAGTGCTCTATTCCTCGTTCTCGCGTTAAATTGGATTACCTTGACCTATTTGTTTGACTGTTAGAATTTGGTTAACACTGTTGAATTTCAGTTTTGAACTAATGTTTATTTTTATTCAACTGTTAGAGTTTTTTAACACTGTCGAATTTTAGTTTTGAACTAACTTTTAATTCATGCGAATTTTCAGTTCAACTCTAGTTAATTTATGCGCAAATTTAGTTCAACCAAGTGCCTGTGCTCTAGCCATTTCCACTCCAACATTTGTTCTTTTAACATCTGTCCCATAACATCTGTCCTAACAGATGTTAAAAGAAAGTTTGTTAAAGTTTGAATATAAAGAAGTATATACTAAAACTCCAATGGGAATAAAGAACACGAATGAACAATTAGTTTGTAGAAGGTTAATATTTTGTTGAAAATGTTTGATTTCCTAGGATAGTGAAGAGGATGAAATAGTGGTGGGGGAACCATTATAATAGGAGGAACGTGAGAGCCCACTTCATTTCTTGGTGAAATTTCGAAGAGTAAACATCTCAACATGTATCGTTGCGATAAATGTTCGGAATCGTTTCACGATGAAATTCTATTAGACTGTCATAAAGAACTAATTCACAACAACCCAGAAGAAAAACAAGAACAACAAGAACAACAAGAA
>JAQYXR010000633.1:0-68797 GCA_030545055.2 Neoaliturus tenellus
GGTTTAATGGTTGGTAATAGCCCGGTAAACATTGATGAACATGATAATATTATTGTTGGTAATCAAAGATATAAGGGTACAAGAGGATTATTTGAATTATTATTTGAAAAAAAGCCTTTAGAATTGTTAGTTAAAGAAGAAGACATGGAAGCGTATAAACAGATTTTGGAACACACCAATGCATACAGGAGAAAATATTTAGCTGACCAACCAGTTTTTAGATCTAGGTCTTTAAAATATAGAGTATTTGTATCCAAGTTAATACCAACAACGAGAAGACAGCCAATGCCGATAATGTCAAGAAAACCTGTAAAACGAAGGTTTGTGTCATCCACTTTGGATATAAGTGCTCCAGAACCAAGAAAAAAAAACAAATCTGTTACAGGTACAGGTTTAATGAAGAAACTATATAACACAAATGTGATTTATTACAATAATATCAATAAATTGGTGGATAGAATGAAACTAATACATGAAGCTAAAGAAGCAGGTCATACTGGATTGGAAAACGAATGGGTGGCTTTAGTGGATGAACTCCGAAACCGTGGGGTAATCTTATAAAAAATGCGTTGCTCCCTAAAATACTATTCAGTTGCACCATGAGTGTCGACAAGTTCGGACGTTATTCCTCGGATGGATTATATTACGCAAATAATTTAAAAAGAGGTGCTGGTTTACCACAAACACCTGATGGAGATTATGATATGAGTAATAAAAGGTTAAAAAACATAAAAGATCCTATGGATGAAAATGATGCAATAAATTTAAAAATATTAAAGGAAAAGATATCACCAACATTAAGACTGCACAATAACACATATGACGCAGAAAATCATAGAATTATCAACGTTGGTAAACCAAATCAAAACGGTGATGCAATAAACAAAGGTTATTTGTCATCTGAATTAAAGAATACGTTAAAATTCAATGGGAAAACGTATAGTGCTAACAATAAACGTATATCCAACGTAGATGATCCTAAAGATGCAAAAGACAGCGTAAATAGACGCTATTTACATTCCTTAATACCTGAAAAGACAAAAGATGGATTTTCTTTTTATAAATTTGCTATTAACGATATAGGTTATCCAAAAAATGAAAATGATGCTGTAAATTTGAAATATATCAAAGACCATTGTATTACACGCGATGTTGGAGTTATAGATTGTTTTGGTAATTGTTTAGCAAATGTTAAAGATGGTTCGGCGCCATCAGATGGTGCAACAGTGGGTCAAATGATGGAAACCTTAAAACAAGAAACAACCTCTTTTGTAAAACAAGATCAAGTAGTATCGAAGCAAGGGGATGAATTTGTTCAAGGTAATGAAAAATTTAATTTATTAACATACAAAAATAATGCTTGGGATTGCATGGGTAAAGGGTTATCAAATATGAGATTGGGTTATACTGCTCGAGATGCAGCTGCTTTATCACAAACCGTACATCTAGATCCAGATCATTCTTTTAGATTTTTTACATGTAATGGTAAAGTAATAAAAAACTTGCATAATGGAAGAGATCCAAATGATGCTGCAACTGTAGGACAAACATTACAATATGACAGTGCAAATAAAGAGTTTATTCATAATAAGCAAAGATTTAAATTAATGGATGTAAATGATTATCAAAATATACTAATTGCAGATCCAAATTCATTTAGCGGATTTAGAAAATTGTCTGGTGAAGAATTTATTCATAAAAATCATGTATTTAGAAATGAAGCAGACAGAGCATTAATTAGTGCAGATTTAAAATATTTTAAATGTCCTGGGAATGATGAAAATGTAACTGATGAAGACTAAGAATTTGTATAAAACTAATATGGGTTAGAAATCGGGGACTAATATTATAAAAATGGGTTACACTCTAGAATGTTATTCAGTTGCACCATGAGTGTTGACAAGTTCGGACGGTATTCATCGGATGGATTATATTACTCTAATATTTTAAAAAGAGGTGTTGGATTACCACAAACACCTGATGGAGATTATGATATTAGTAATAAACGGTTAAAAAACATCAATGATCCCACAGATGAAAACGATGCAATAAATTTAAAAGTATTAAAAAAAGAGATATCACCAACGCTGAAACTAGACAAAAACACATATAACGCGGGTAATCATAGAATTTCCAACGTTGGTAAGCCAAATCAAAACGCTGATGCAATAAACAGAGGTTATTTATCATCAGAATTGAAGAATACGTTAAAATTCAATGGAAAAACGTATAATGCTGAAAATCGACGTATATCCAACGTAGCAGACCCTGTAGATGAACAAGACAGCATAAATAGACGCTATTTACATTCTATAATACCTGAAAAGACAAAAGATGGGTTTTCTTTTTATAAATTTGTTATTAACGATATAGGTTATCCAAAAAATGAAAATGATGCTGTAAATTTAAAATACATCAAAGATCATTGTATTACACGTGATGTAGGAGTTATTGACTGTCTTGGTAATTGTTTAGCGAATGTAAAAGATGGTTTTGCAACATCAGACGGTGCAACGGTGGGTCAAATGAAGGAAACTTTAAAACAAGAAACCTCCGGTTTTGTGAAACAAAACCAAGTAGTAACACGTCGAGGAGATGTATTTGTACAAGGAAATAAAAAGTTTACTTTACTTGAAGAAAACAATTATGTTTGGGATGGTAAAGGAAAGTTATTGACAAATTTAGGTATTGGTGAAAAGCCTGGTGATGCTGTTACTTATGAACAGATAATACAATTAGAGCCAACTGGAAAAAAATGGTGGAATTGTGATAACAAACGATTAACAAATGTTGCAGACCCTGATTATGCCGATAACGCTGTAACTGTTAATTTTCTTGTTAAAGTAATAGGTAATTTATTACTTGATATGCATAATTATATTGCAGCAGGACAACATAAACCTATTGACGAAAAAATGAGAAGTACATGGATTAAACAAGAAATTCTTTATAAATATTTTTTTAATCATAACACACAAAAGTTTAGATCATCAGATTGGGGTACTTTTGATATTTAATTAAATAACACCATAAATTACATCATTTATGTGCAACCCGTCATAGAGGTAACACATGCGTTACGCTTTTCCAATATAAAAGACAATCATGGCGTTTCATTACACCAGTCCATATCGAGACACTATACGGAAAGGAGGCGGTATCACGTCCACAGCGGTTTCTCTGTTAAGTAAAGCTTTAAATCGTATTCCAGTAGGATCTATCGTAAACAGAGCAATAGACGCTTTACCATACGAATTTCACATACCGGGAGGTTATCAGTATTGCGGACCAGGAACTAAATTGCAAAAACGACTGGAAAGAGGTGATCCAGGCATAAATAAGTTAGATCAGGCTTGTAAAGAACACGATATCGCATATTCCACATTTACCGATTCAAAAAATAGATCAATCGCTGATAAAAAGCTAGCAAATATAGCTTGGCAACGAGTAAAGTCTAGTGACGCTAGTATTGCGGAAAAAGCAGCAGCTTTAGCGGTAACAGCAGGTATGAAGGCTAAAACAGCGGTAGGAGGTGGAAAAAGGAGGGGTAGGAATAAAAAAGGATCAACCATGAAGAAACATGGTGGTAATATTAGACTAAAAAGACGTTCTACGAAGAAAAATAATAAAAAACCAACAATATGGTCAATGGTAAAAAACGGGGCAGGTCTATACCTAAGACCGTATCGTGCATATTAAATAAAAGAAATCAATTAGTTATACCACATAAAGCGTTGACTAATGTTGAATTATTCAGATATATTTCCTGTTTAAAAATACCATTTTTTCGTGGAGTATTCATGAAGGACAGTTTACCAAAGAAAATATGGAAAAATGAGACTGGAATCGTAAATTTGGATAATACTGAAGGGCCCGGCACCCATTGGGTGTGTTATAAGAAACTGAGTAGCAATGTATATTATTTTGATAGTTTCGGTAACCTGCCACCACCAAAAGAACTTCAAGATTACTTTAAATCTGCTAAAAACATATATTACAACTATAAAAGAGAACAACCTGATAACACATTAATATGCGGCCATTTATGTTTGGAATTCCTAGCTAAAAGTATCAGTCACTATTGAGATGTCTTCCTATACGGTATCATTAACAGGAAAATCGTCCACTTTACGAAGTATCCTTTTTCCAGCGTTACGCTTGCAAAAAGGAAGATTTTGGGAGGCAGCACTGTTAGATTTTACAACTTACAACTCTATTCCCAATGTTACGGAAGGTAAAAATAACTTATTGCATTATTATAAAGGAAAAGATGCCAGTGGTAAGTTTACAGACTTAGAAGAGTGCAGTTTACCCACAGGTTCTTATGAAATTGATCATATTAATGAATTTTTGCAAAATAAAATGGGAAAAGACAATATATCGCTAAAAGGTAATAACAATACAATGAAAGCTGAGCTTACTTCAAAATATTATATAGATTTCACTAAGCCAAACTCAATTGGTGATTTATTAGGATTTCCCAAAGATGGAGCAATTTTAGAACCAAATAAAACACATTCCGGTAAACAAACTGTAACAATATTAAAAGTCAATAGTATAGACATAACTTGTAACATTATACAAGGAGCTTACAGAGATGGAGCAAATACTCATATAATACATACTTTTTACCCCAGTGTACCGCCTGGATTTAAAATTGTTGAAAAGCCACAAAACCTAATATATCTACCGTTGAACACCACTTTCATTTCAGACATCGTGTTGAACGTATTGGATCAAGACGGTAACTTGATAGATTTCCGAGAAGAGCCTATTACGGTTAGACTACATTTAAAATCGACACTTTAATACAAAACCATGGGTTTAACATTTAAAAGCGAACAGCCTACGGGAAACCGCATTAGTAGCTCTTCAGCTGTGGAGGAGTTAACACGCGAGAACATTCGTTTCTTAGAGAGAATTGGATTAAAATTAACCGATTATGGATATACTGGATATAGCGCAGGGTCCGACATTCGACGAAACCCTATGGGAAAAAGAATATCACACCCACAACCCTTACACTTCATCAAAATTAAACAATAACGATAGTAGATATGAAACAGGCGTTCTGGCGCACCTCGTACTTCCGATTTCCGGCCCTCCGTCAACTTCATTTTTGACAGGTTTTGGGCCAGTTTGTTATCTGATTGTAGGCTAATTGCAACCATTTTACAACATTTTCAACTATTTTACAACATTTTCTCAGGTTTTGCAATGGTGAATTTTGGAAGTACGAGGGAAGTACGAGGGAAGTACGAGGGAAGTACGAGGGAAGTACGAGGAAGTACGAGGGAAGTACGAGGCGCCCTCTTAACCTACCCTTGTAAACCTCATATTTGACTGGTTCTGGGCCAGTTTGCATCTGATTTGGGGTAATTTAAGCCATTTTTCAGGTTTTTCAAATGGTGTATTTAATCCAGAAAAAAAATAATCCAGAAATTTAATCCAAGGAAGGGCGAGACGCACTCTTCACCGAACCCTCGTAAACCTCATATTTGACTGGTTCTGGGCCAGTTTGTATTTGATTTCGGGTTAATTTCAGCCATTTTTCAGGTTTTTCGAATGGTGTATTTTAATAGGTCACATGACAAGTAAGAGCGCTTGGTAATCACCGTTACTTCAAGTCTGAGGCTGAAAAAAAAATCTCGAGACATTTTGATTTCCGACATTATTTTTTATAATTTAATCAGTTTACACAGGTGCTTCCGAATCCGCCGTCTTTACGTTCAGTTTGTTCAACTTTGTCCAACCTGATACACGGCGGCTTTTTATACATTTCGCAGATGATCTGCGCAATCCTATCTCCACGACGCACATGAAAATCGGTATCGGAATTGTTCATCAAGATAACACCGACATTCCCAGTATAGTCCCGGTCTATGACACCCTCATTTACACTTATACAATGTTTTAAAGCCAAGCCAGATCTTGGCGCTATCCTCCCGTAGCACCCATCTGGGAATTTGAAAGTCGAGTCAGTTTTTATCAACTGTTGACCGCGTTTCGGTACAACATAATCATACGCGCTTCTGAGATCCAATCCGGCTGCATTCGCAGACCCGTTGTACGGTTCAAATGCGTTTTCAGTCAAGCAATAATAACCGTAGCTTTCAGCCATTATTGATTCCTAATGTATGCATAACGGATTTCCACATCAAATAAATTAAACGGGGCATTTTCAAAAATATATTTAAATTATGTTTTTAAAAAAAACTATTTTTATTCGTCAACCTTAAACTCGATACTGTGCTTGAATTTATTATCTGAAAGTGTTATTTTACCGTTGTACAGCACATAGAGTTTCCCCTTATAATTCAACAGTTGTTTGATGTAGTTATTCGTCAACCTGTCATTCCAGCTTTCGGGAAGATAGAATTTCACATCATCGCATGTGACTAATATTCTCATACCGTATGATGAAGAGATTTTATCCATATTTTCCACAAAATATTTTTTACCGACTTCCAGGTCACCTACCCTGATGTAAGACTTTCCATTGATTTCTTTCAGTAAATCATTAAAGTTAGGACCGTTCATTTTTACCTATACAAGGAATAACGTTTTGCGGCGTCAAATAAAAAATAGAAACAACCGATTTTCAATAAATTAAAAAATACTACACCCGAATCAACTCCAAATAAATATGCACATTCGAATCGAACATCTGCAATAAATTATTATTTTGGTCTGTAATGTAAATGTTGATTTGTTGGATTTTATTCAATCCTTTTTTCAACGACACGTAAAGCGGCGGCCGCGGCATCACAGCAATTTTATTACCAAATTCACCATATGGAAAGAAACTATACAACACCGAAGACTCTTTGTGTTTGTGCCAATGTTCGTCATGATTGACAAAACAATTTTCCACGATATCACAGTGGCCTTCAATCATGTCCCATGGTCTTATGTTGTGCGGTTTTTTCGCGTTGTACGTGTCCAAGTATTCGAGGGCATCAATTTCATCGAAACCCAGCAAACACCGCAGTGGATTTTCCATGTGAAATTTTATAGGTGAAGTGATTTTCACCCGGTATCCCGTAGTTTTAAGTATTGAAATGACCGTGACTTTATTCTTTTTATCGTCTGTTTTACCGCGTAACAGCGGATCCACGCCTTTTTGTATGTGTTTCTGTATGGCATCAAATGTCCAAAAACCTTTATCGAAACCGATTTTCGTTCCACCGTCAAACAAAACACTACAACCCTCAAATAAATTATAAAAGTTGTATTCGCAGAAAAGTCCGGTGAGTGCCAACTTGTACTCAGCATCCAAGTGAATGGGATGTTCCAAGTTCAAGGTCAGTTGTGAAGTCTTACCTGATAGTCTAAATGTCGTCATTTCTATGTTAGGAAAAATGTTTTCCATCATAATGGTTTTATATAAAAAAAATAAACAACAACTAGTTTTTATTCATCCTGCAAATATTAAATACCATTTATTCAAACCGGTCGATCCATGCGAATTCGGGTTTTTATTTTGAACATCTCTGAGCCACTCAACTAGGATTCATCAAAATACATTTTGTGTTCGTCCATAAATCTGCTAGTTACATTCTGATACAACAACACGTAATTCCAATCAATTTTACCTGCGAAATCGTGAATAAACTTTTCAGACAGCGTTTGATATTTGCACAGGATACCCCAACATTCATCGAAATGGGGGACCATCTCTCTTAGGAATTCCTCCGAAAATTTAATACGCCTCAACAACTTGTCCAATTCACTCTGTGCGGGTACATCCGCAACATCTCGATTGGAAAATCATAATGGGAAGAGAGCAGATCCCAGTTCAAATACCGATCGAACCTCATGATGAATTTGTCAGTCAAAACCCCTTTGGGTTCTCTGGGCTCCATGGAAAGCAGGTTCCATGCTTCTGACTGGTTAGTTTGACTTGATGATCTTAACGTCGACATTCCTATATTAGGAAAACAGATTTTCGGGTGGTAATAAATTATAAAAAAAAAAAAAATGGTATAAACAATTTATTGACGGGGGCATCGTAAAAAAGTAACTCAATCGAACCACCCGAGCCAAGCGTATTTATTTTTATTTAAATCGTCTTTGACTTCATCATATGTTTTTCCATTTGAAAACTGCCTTAAAACTTCTAAAAAAAGATGCCCGCAGATTGGCGGATCGCCATAATCTTGAAATCGGTCCGAATTATAGCGAATGTCAAAACTTCTCATGTACTTGTCCAACTCCAAAGGTGGTGGCGCATTTCCATAAGAATCGAAATAAATTACATTTTTACCATTTTTATAATAACACGTCCAATGTGTTCCGGGTGTGTCCAGATCACCGAGATTGATTATACCGCACTCGTTTTTCCAAGGTGCATCAGGTAAAAGCTCTCGTCTGAAAACACCGCGAAAATTCTTCAATTTCAATTTATTGGCCCACACTTCAAGATCGCTCAACGTCAACGGAATTAATTTTATTTTACCCGTACGTCATTCAAAGCCGCATTGAGTCGGTTGTTTATCATTTGTCTTAATCCGGCACCTGACGGATCTTTTTCTATAATTGTATCCAACTCGTCGTCGATCATCTTTTTCAGCCACGGAACGAATTTATCTTTTATAGCTGGTGCGACCTTGTCTTTGATCAGGGGTGAAGCGAATTTCTTGAAATAGGGGATACTCGTTTCCGCCAACTCCAGAATCTCTTTCAGTAGACCCCCTTCAATGTTGTTCTTCAACTGCGAATGGCTCAATATCAATCTCAAGCCTTTATTGTGTTTTATGGCTCTCAACACTTGTTTATGTTGTTCGTCCGTCAACATCACCTCGACATTCCCGTTCGTCAACTGATCTCTGTTCAAAGTTAAAATAGCGAGTTTCTGCTTTTTATAAGCGATACGCAACTTGTTCTTTTGACCCTTGGTCAACTGGATTTTATGTCTGTGCTGCATCTCGTTTCTTATCCTTACATATAACACACAATCTACGCAAATGTGCAATTTATTTAAATGACTTTGCATTTGCAAATATTTTATTTCACTTCAAAAGTAGCAGCGCATTATTAGACATGGAATTGCATTGCAGAAAGTGTAAAACAAACACACCATCCACGGATGTCAAAACGGTCAAAACGAGAAATAAAAGGTGGCTTGCGACATCAAATTGTGCGATATGCGGCAGTAAGAGAAATTCGTTTATCAAAGACCCGCCGGAAGTTTTGGAAGCTAAAGAGCTGCACAGACCAGTCGTGAAAAAGTTTATAAAACGCCGAATCGTCACGAAAGGTATCGATGACTTGTGGGCGGCCGATCTGTTGATTTTGAAAGAATATGCTAGGGAAAACAAGTGGTATAGATATATTTTAAATGTGATCGACACGTTCAGTAAGTTCGTTTGGTCAGAACCTTTGAAGAAAAAAGATGGTCCGGATGTGTCATCAGCTTTTGAGAAAATAATTGCCCGGGCCAAAAATGACGGTCATTCACCGCCTAAACTCTTACACACCGATAAAGGGACAGAGTTTAAAAATACGCATTTTAACAAGTTGTTGAAAAAACACAACATTAAATTGTACCACACCGAGAGCGAGGAGAAATCCGCAATAATCGAAAGATATCATAGAACGTTAAATGAGAAGTTGAAAGTAAAATTCCAAGTTAGAAATTCCCACAAGTGGCACGACATATTGCAAGAATTGACCGACGAATACAACAAACACGATTTCCACCATACTATAAAAATGAGGCCCGCGGATGTGAACAAAGGCAACGAGCAGGCATTATTGAAAATGTACAACGAATTGGAAAATAGAATACCACGTAAAAAGGCGAAATTCGATGTGGGAGACAGAGTCCGCATTACAGCGAAAAAAGATGTTTTCACGAATAAATACAAACAGAACTGGACGTCCGAGATTTTTGTAATCAAGCAAGTTTTAAACACGAGACCCACGACTTATAAGATTGCGGATGAAACTGGTGAAGATATAATAGGTGGGTTCTATGAGAAAGAATTACAACGTACGATGTTTTAGATATTATTCAGATAGTCCTTTGCTGGGACTATTGTATTTATTTTTCAGATAGTCCGGGATGGGGACTATTGAATTTCAGATAGTCCTGTGTGAGGACTATTGAATTTCAGATAGTCCGGCATGGGGACTATTGAATTTCAGATAGTCCGGCATGGGGACTATTGAATTTCAGATAGTCCGGCATGGGGACTATTGAATTTCAGATAGTCCTGCGCGGGGACTATTGAATTTCAGATAGTCCTGCGCGGGGACTATTGAATTTCAGATAGTCCGGCATGGGGACTATTGAATTTCAGATAGTCCTGCGTGGGGACTATTGAATTTCAGATAGTCCTGCGCGGGGACTATTGTATTTAGATAGTCCGGCATGGGGACTATTGTATTTCGGATAGTCCTACGTGGGGACTATTGTATTTAGATAGTCCGGCATGGGGACTATTGTATTTCGGATAGTCCGGCATGAGGACTATTGAATTTAAATAGTCCGGAGTGGGGACTATTGAATTGCATTTTATGCGTCCGATATGATCACGACCGAAAAACAAATTGTATATCGGTTTACGGTTATTCCGATTTTATCAGAGCTGTAAAAAATGTAATGAAAGATATGTGTGTTTTGTGAATAATTCCAATGTCGTCAATTTAAAAAAGAATTATATTTTGAAATCATTTCTCCACTTTTATTTTTTTACTAAATGTCAAGAGGTCATTTCACCCACATAGTGATGGATATAGTTTCATATTACAAAGAGGCATTCGAAGACAACCTGTTGCCCAGCCCATTGCGATGTCTCATAGTGGGTTCTTCAGGCAGCGGCAAAACCAATTTACTGCTCAATTTCATTTACAATAAAAACGGTATTATATTTAAAAACCTTTACGTATTCAGTAAATCCATAGAACAGCCAGCTTATGTTGAGCTGAGAAAAACCTATGCGGACGCAGAGAAAAAGTATAAAAAGAGAATCGCGTATTTCTTCAACAATTGCGATGAACTGCCGGCGGTGGACGAGTGCAAGAATAACTCACTTGTGATATTCGACGATTGTCTGATGGAAGAGCAAAAGGGTATTAAAGACTATTTTATCAGAGGCAGGCATAAAAAGATTTCATGCGTCTACCTGAGCCAGAGTTACGGCAAAGTGGACATGCAAGTCATACGGAATAATATAAATTTCCTTTGTGTCTTCAAACAGAATAAACATTATACCAAACGGATTTACGACGATTTCGTGGGATCGGACATGACTTTCGGTGAATTTGAAAATATATGCAACAAGTGTTGGAATGAGCCTTATGGGTTTCTCACGGTAAATATGATGAAAAAAGCACGGTGTGGAAAATACATGTGCAATATGAAAAATGTTTTTAATAAATAACGTCCGCGAACGTTTTTCGAAAATCGATGTCTAGACGATGTTTTTAATAAATAACGTCCGCGAACGTTTTTCGAAAATCGATTTCTAAACGCTGTTTTTTAATAAATAACGTCCGCAAACCTTTTTTCGAAAATCGATTTCTAGACGCTGTTTTTAATAAATAACGTCCGCGAGCGTTTTTCAAAATCGATGTGTAAACGTTATTTTTTTAATGAAAACGTTGTCGGACGTTTTTTATTCGATTCAAAATTTTTGTGAAAATATTCGTCACTTTTGTACTTCGATTATCCAATTTAAAATTTACTACTAAAAACCCAACTACCTATATTAGTACGATGAAGAGGAAAAGCGATAAAGAGATTGTCAAGACGTTAGTTAAAAAACACAAGTTGGCCGACAAAATGTGGCCCGATGAGATGACTGCCGAGGAGGGTAAAAAGATTGAAAAACTACAAGAAAAATGGGTCGCGGAAAATGAGGAAATCCGAAAAGAACAAGTGAAAGAGCGAGCGGAATTGTTTCGCAAACATCCGCCGATACGTGAGCAATATGCACCCAAAATTCCTTTCATACCGATATCTGCACATAAGCCTTTAACTGTACAGGAGGCTAAAAAATTGGATAAATTGCAAAACCGATTGGTCAGTGAATCCCAAGCAGTAAAGATTCGTGAAGTTGAAGAAAAACGTGAGATTGAAAAGCGACAGGAACCGGTCGTCAAAGCGATCAAGGAGCAAGGTTCCGATAAAAAGACCCCATCACAACCGCAACGTCTGTCCACGTCTAAAACTATACAACGAAAAAAAGACATTTTTAGACCCCGCGCTTTCAGTACACCGGGTCGAGAATTGATGGCGGCGCGTAAGGTGCCTTTACCTCGTGAAGATGAAGATGTGCTCGAACCTCCACCCGGAGAATCACCTCCACCCGGAGAATCACCTCCACCCGGAGAATCCGCTCCTTTACCGTCGGAAATAGAATCGCCAGACGAAGGCAGGATAATATTGGTGATATCGCCAAACAACATCTCGCTACCAGCAACGATAGATCTTTCGGTATTCGCTACGATTTCAACTTGAACAAACTGGCCATCGGATCGAAGACTATTACGATTGAAAATGATGATATTATATTAGACAGCACCGGAGATAAATATGCCGGCACACCGGGATTGTGGAGTCTGTTGACGAAAGCGGAAATTAGAGTATCGTCTCCGGGCGAGGGTACGACGCGAGAAAAACTCATAAGTGCGGGCGCTTTCACAGCTCAGGACTTTAATAATTACAAGGATATACTGATAAAATCCGATGCGATTTTTCAGAACAACGATCCAAAGTTGAAACGCCCCAGGTCCAGTCAGTCTTGGAAATGGGTGAATTTGATCGGTGAGATCTGGAAAGAATTTAAACAGTCATCGGGCAGCGGATTGTTGATAGATTCACACGCCCCCGTCGAGTACAAATATATCGATGATGATGATAAACTGATTGAAAGATTAAAGTTTATACGCGCCGAAGAGGAGGCCGGCAATAACGCTTTTCACAATGAAAAAATCGCCATCGTAAAGTTCATACACGATAAGATGGAAAAACTGGTTTCTCAGCCGCGGGGTCTCGACTACGTAGAGCGATGTTTGGATGTAATAAAAAATGTTGAAGACAAAAGGGTTTTTCGGAATCTCGGTTTGAGACGTTTGAACATGTATAAAAACGTAAAACTGTTCAAGTAGTCGATTTTATTAAGCGATCAGGGATTCGGTGTTTTTTATTTTTTATTGCTTTCCACAACAGTTTTCTTATTTTTCATTGGAATTCGGAAACCCTAAAATCTATATTAGGAATGGAGAAATATTACGAAGAGGCATCGGATAAGATAGCGAGATGCGAATACGTCACGGTTCTACCGGTATCGGACTTGCACTTTAATTCACCAAATAATTTCACCACATTCAAACTGGACCATGGGGATTCGTTTTACAACAACAGGATATTGTTTCACATCCAAGGGGATGTTGTCAAGAAATCCAATGGTGCTAGTTACGCCAGCACGGACCCCATCAAACTCGTGGACAATTTTGCGGCTTATTTGTTCAAGAGTATCGAATTGAAAAAACACAACCAAGTCATCGATTCAGTGGATAAAGTCGGTATCACGAGCACCATCAAAGGGTTGACCACGTACAGCAGATCGGAGGAAAACACGTACTACAGCAGCGGATTCAAATCGGTTTACGACAAGGGCGGCGGCAAGTTCGAAGCACTGGGAACGCTGGCCCACCTGGGTCTGGGCTTCTTTGACAGTCTAAAGTATCCCATGTACAAGGGTGGATTTGAAATAACGTTCACCCGTGCGGAAGACGATGATGCCATCTACCGCTGGACTGAAGGTTCCGGCGCCAATGCAGTTGACGCAGCGGAGGGAAAAATAAAAATTACCAGTTTCGTGTTGAAAGTCCCCCTCGTGGATTACGACCCCTCCAAGAAAGCCGTGCTCATCGATGGGCTTAAGAAATTGAGCGAGAAAGGCGAATTGGTATATGAATATTTCCGCTGGGATTGTATTGAAAAATTCGGTGTGATAGGCTCCAATTACACGTTCGATATAACGAATCTCTACCGGAACATACTCAATCCGGTCTTTGTGATAATCGGATTACAGACGAGTCGTAAGAACGATCAGACCAAAGACCCGGGTCAGTTTGACAGTGTAAACATAAAGAATTTCCACGTGAAAATAAACGGACAACGGTACCCGCAGGAGCAGCAAAATTTGAATATCACGGATAAAAAGTACAGGCTGCTATACGACAGTTACTGTTCTATGAGACAAGTCATGTTCAAAAACGATGATGTGTATCTCAATATAAACGATTTCATCAACAAATACCCGGTGATGGTGATAGACACACATCTCCATCCGTTTTCGACCGAGAGAAAAAGAAACGATATCCAAATCGAATTGGATTTTACAAACGCGGTTTCCGGTCCGGTCGCTGATAAAGGCACTACGGCCTACGTCATCGTGGTATCACAGACCATGTTCACTTATGATGTTAAAAAGGAATATGTACAGATGATGATTTAAATGTGTAGGAAAATAGGTGGATAGTATCATAAAAAAGTCCCAACAAAAACAAACAATAATATCAGTAAATTGGAAATTGGAAATAAAAAAGATATTGATTAAAAGAAATATTTTTTATTCACAAATAAAAACAACTTGCTCTCTATTCCAGTGAAATGTTGCTGTTCAAAAGCAATTCGGCTTCGACATCCTTGGGTATCTTGTAGTGTCCCCACGACAGACTGGTGATTCCGTCTTCCAAGATGTATCGCTTGTCATCAGTCGTGGATAGTACTTTTTTATACATTTCAACGCTGTACAACTCATGCCCGTGACTTCTTATGATGTTCATCGATTTGTATAGTTCTTTCTGCTCGAACAAACATTTCTTGTAATCCTCGAAGGTGACTTCATTTTTTACAACAGATTTTTTCACTCCTTTAGATTTTTTTAGCTCGTCACCCTCCAAAGTATAGTTGGCATACATCTTGGATCGCAGTCCTACGAATTCCTTACCGATTACACCACCGAATTCGTCTTTCATCGTTCCCAATTTTTTCTTGTTTACCCGGGGCATATTGAATTGGTTATACTTCTTGTAGTTGGAGGTGTCGTACCTGTCGAGTGTCAGTTTCATATCTTCATAAAAATTCGGTGTCTCTATCAGATACTCCAGACTGTCGGTATCTGTGTACTGCAATTTAGCTTTATCACCGTATTTAGCCTTTATAAAATTGTAATGGAAATCGTATACGAGTGTCTTGGATATGTCCAATATGCTCATCCCCACGTAAATCGCCTTGTTGAATAGTAAACTCATTTTCCTCATGTGCACCGCTGATAGGTTTTCTGAAAATATCGTTCTGTGTTTGAACTGCGGCTTTGCGATCCATTTGTCGATCTGCTTGTCCTGAGTCGCCAGACGTATGTCTACTCTGTTCCTTATATTCTCGACAGTTTTTCCATAAATCGAGTTGTTCATCAGTTTGAAAAACTGTTTAGCCGATTTATTCGTTTGCTCCATCCACATGCCCATGTTCTTATCAATGTAGGGTTCCAACCATTTACTTTGACTGAAGCGCAACACTCTGTGTATCTTGGTAAGTTTCATTCCAAGTGTTAAATACAATTTCAAATTTCTATAATGAATGACATATTTCTCTTTGTCATACAGAGTGGTAAGGAGTTTAACCTCCTTGGAACCGGGTGGGCAACGTTTTTCAGGAGCGAGAGGAAACTCGGAATGCAAATCGTGCAGTTCTTGGGGATACTCCAAGTCGACTTCCAGAATATATCCTTTGTCAGAATCATCTTCGATCTTCATAACATCTATATCCGTATCAACCCATTCGAAATCACCATACGGCATTGGTTGAGACATCGCCCATCCGTATAGGTTCACGGCATCTAAATACATCAGATAAGTAGTCGGTTCGTCTTTGTTATAAAGAGGCATGTACGGGTTGTTCGCCTTCGCATAGCGATTGCAGCATTGTGATATGCCCCCACGGATGCCTTTGGTGATCATCAAAATCATTTCATAATCGGACAACAGCTGAAGTTCTATTCCCGTCTGCTTCAACATGGCACTCCATGAAAGCCCCGGGGTTGTGAAATACCATGCGGGGTCGAGTGAGTAAGTTTCTATGCAAATGTTCCTGAAACTTTCCATAACATCGGCTAACAATAACACGTCAGCTTTATTATAAAGTAAGGTGTACTCTTTCATATTCTTTATCTTGAATCCCTCCCAAACCTGTTTTGCACGTGAATAGTCCAAATCGCTGATCCCGCATTTGTTCAGTTTATTGTAAAATTTTTCTTGGCTTGGTAAACTGGTTTCCAAATATTTATCATCGCTGTCCATATAATCGTATGGATAAACACCTTTTTGCCTAAGCATAAGCGCCTGAGTACCCCAACCCCCATATTTACCTATGTGTACAAATCGGTCCAAGTTTTTTACCAGCGTATCGAGCGAGTCAATGGTAAATTTGAATGAATCTACGAATCTTGCTTTTATATTGATATTGAAATCAACTGTGTAGGATATGTATCGTTCCTCGTTATTCGGGATAACATCTATCTTGGTTTTATCATCTAAACGCAGCATTTTTACAAACAGATGAGTGTCGTATCCGGTCAGGTTGTGTATGAATATGGGGACGAATTTCGGAATCTGATAGTTCAAGTTACAAGAGTTGTGTGCTAATCCACGAAATTCACCCGTCAAATGATCGTGATCGAAGACAAAATCAGTTACCAAATCTTTACCGCATATATGACATATCTTTGTTTTTTCTGAGTGCTCTCTCTGTTCGTCAGTCAGCGGTTTCATGGGTTTTTTGTTTGCAAGACAAAATTCTTCAATAGCTTCCAATTCAGATTTCAACACTTTTGCAAATTGTTGAGCAGCATCCACACCGAAATATGTTATCGGTTCTTTATAATCACCATTAGTATACACCGTGTATAATACGAAGCTTCTAGCCGCGTGGTGTTGATATTTATTGGTGTACGATGTGCCGTTTTCCGGTGGTTGACAAGTGTCGATCGGTTCCAGTATGCACTCGAAATCTGCATACATGACAAACGGAATCTTCATCTGACATCTATGATGGGTAAACTTGACGACATCACCTTTTTTAGGCATTCTGATTTTCACCGCTTCGTGTTCCTTACAGAGTTCTTTGTGACTTTGAAGCAGATCTTTTCTTCCGAAATGTTGTAAACAACGCCTGCATATATATGCCTCACAATGATACCTACTGATTTGATATCCCACCAACCTACTCAAGTTTTTTATATAACAATAATGAGATTTATTTGCAGTTTTCATATACAAGAGGTCAACGTGTTGATCTTTTTCATCATCAGTCACAATCAATGGATATACGTTGAGTTTATTTTCTCCTGCACAAGTATAACCATAAACATTGATGGATATCCCACTGCGTCTTTCGAATTTTTTCACATCATCCAAACTCACAGGAAATTTAATGTCTTTCAACGCTTTGTCAAAGACGTGTTCGTATTCAAGGTATTTGCTAACTCTTTGAGGATCTTTAACAACGGGATGTAAAGCTGCCAGTACGGACCATAGAAAACATTTCTGATCATTGTTTTTAACATTTATGACAGCTTTTTTATTTTTAATAACGTCTGGCAGTTTAATATAGCTTGACCCTCTGAATGGTACATATTTGTTTATTGCCAGTTCTAAAAACAAGACTTCATGTAACGTCCAACCTGACCCCCGTGCCTCGAACTCTTCCATTCGAGTTAATAACTTTGCTATCGCATCTTTAAACACTTGACGTAAGTCGGTCGTCTTATATATGATTGTATTCTCAGTTTTGAAATACATGGTGTCTATTTCCAGCTGCTTATCCACACCAGGAACATTCCGTCTGTAGTTGGCAGCAAACGAAAAATTTACTTTCACATTGTACTGTTCCAAATGTTCTTCAATCTTAGCAACAATCAAATCTCGATATCTATTTAAAAATATCTCTGGGTTTTTTATACCACGGCAGTTTTTAAATTGGTATGTTAAAAGTCTATTACTAAAAGCTTTTTCCTTTATACAATGTTCATCTTCACTGACGGGCGGAAGGTCAACGGGGGGTTTAAAAAGATTTTTAATCGCATTCAGAGCAGAAGAACAAACCATGCTGACACTATTGCACACTTTCTGGATGATTGAAGAAACATTTTCATTTTCAATCCGTGGCTTTTTAATTTCAGGCTGTTCATCGAAATCATCTCTGTTCGGTGATGGTCGTTTATGTGTACCGCTCGTACTGGGTTGTTCATCATTTCGTGCTGAACGAGAAGCGGATGATGGTGGTTGCTTGCAGATTAGTCGTTTATGTGTGCCACTCGTACTAGGTTGTTCATCATTTTGTGTTGGACGAGAATCTGATGTGGTTGGTTGCTTGCAGATTGGTTGTTTATGCTTACTGCTCATACCGGGTTGTCCGTCATTTTGTCCCGGTCGGGAATCGGGTGATGTTGGTTGCTTGCATTTCGTTTTATGTCTGTTAAAATTGATGTTTAAAATGGTTTTCATACATTTTTCACACGTTACTTTTTTATAGCGCGAATTGTCTTTATTAGGATTTTTCGCACATATCTTTAAATGATGGGAGATGTTCGATTTCGCAATAAGCTTCGCACAAAATTTACAGTTGACTTTGACTGTTTCCATCTTCTGCTGCACTCTATAACAGGAAAATAATAAAGCAGATTAGAATAAATTTAAAAAGACAATATTTTTATCACAATAACAAATTTGCTTGACAAAGGTAATTTCAAACAAATAACATGCTCGCTGGTTAAGAAAAGTGTAATATAATTAAATCAAATCATGTGTTTAAAATATTATTAATTCAGTCATATGTTAAAAACAAAAACAATGTTTTGTTGTGATTTTGTTTGGTAACTTAAACTAGGTTGTTCATTACACATTTATTTCAAGTTATTCATGTGTTTTATTTTAGTAGACCTATAATTTTACAATGGCGCTGCAGGGAGTAAATGTGAACGATGATTCGTCATCTACAATAACGGTTATGGATAGTGGAGATTCAAGCTCATTACGACATTTTAAGTTCGAACATTTCAACAAAAGCAACGAAGCATGGAAGTACTATGGACAGCGTTTCGAGTTAGAAGTCAACGTTTGTGGGTTCCAACACAATACTGAAGCAAAGAAAATTCTACTCCTTAAATGGATTGGTGCAGAACATTACAAAATTGTAGTAGACAACTTTGATCCAACTCCTATTCTGGAAGTAAGTTACGAGGAAATTAAAGATTTTTTATCGAACTTTTACAAGCCTAAAACTTCCTACCTAGCGGAGCGTCTTAAGTTTGGGAGGATCTTCAGGGACAAGGAACAGTCCATTAGTATATTTGTTAACAATTTGCGAGCAGGTGCTACAGAATGCCAGTTCAAGAACACTCTAGAGGAAAGACTGCGTGATCAATTTCTTTTAGGACTTAACGACCCAAGAATGCAAGAGGAGCTCATCCGAAAACATCCAGAAGAAAACGCCAAACTGAATGACATTGTTAAAGATGCTTGTCTCATGGAAATGGCTCACGCTCAACAACAACAAATTGGTGCTTTTACTGGTGACGTCAACAACACACAGGTAAATAAAGTTAAATTTTCGCAAACTTCAGATCCGAATAATTCAAGGAATGGACATAAAGTAAGTTTAGATCCTAACACCCATTGTCTGAGATGTGGATTAGCTAAGCACAGGGCTCGTGAAAATTGCAGAGCATTTAATGTTACGTGTAGAGCTTGTGGGAAAACAGGGCACTTTGAACGAGTTTGCCTCAAGTCAAATAATGTAGTACTTAGTGGTAACAGTCGTAAACGTGACATAAAACAGATTGGAAGTTCTAGCAGGGAGGACTTGCACAAGGACGCACGTGGAGATACAGCAGTTTCTCAAGGGATCATCGACGGATCTATTCATTCTTTAGACAACTTTGAAATAGAAAACCTGAATGTAGTTAGCAATGTAAGTGAGATCAAACACTTGGACAAATTTTTGTATGTTGTGAATTTAAACATTAATAATGTTCCTGTGACTATGGAATACGACACGGCTGCTGCTAGAACTGTAATAAGTAAAAGTACGTGGAAACAAATTGGAGAACCTAAGTTATTCCCTACAGAGGACTTAGGAGCATATCCGTCATTTAGAATAAGAATGCTTGGTGAGGCAAAGGTCAAGGTTGAATTGAATCCAAATTGTTTGGAGCTAGACATTGCTGTCACAGATAGTTTGACAGGTACTCCTTTATTGGGAAAGGACTGGATTATTGTTTTAAATTTAGATCCCAACTGTGAACACGTAAGTAAACAAAGTTCATTCACACGTATAAATCATATTGGTTCGGACGAACTAGATAAGGAGCGAATTAAACGCGAGATCTATAAGGAGTACAAGGACATAATCACTAACAACTTAGGAACCGTCCGCAACTTCAAAGCTAAGGTTAGGGTAGCTGATAATGTTCAGTTGCCAATTCATAAACCAAGACCAGTTCCGTTTGCTTTACACAGTGCTACCAGTAAAGAACTAGACCGTCTGGTCTCTGCAGGAGTCTTGGAACCTGTTGACCCAACCGTCACACCCATAGTTTGTGCGTCCCCTCTAGTGGTTGTACCAAAGTCAAACGGAGAAGTCAGGTTGTGCGCAGATTTCAAGGTGTCAATAAATCCCCATTTAGTGGACGATGAGTATTCTATCCCGACATTCGAGGAAACAGTATTAAAGTTAAATGGATCTAAAATGTTTTCTGTGATTGATTTAAAGGATGCATATTTGCAAATTCCGGTCGACGAGGAATCAAAACAATATCTTGTGATTGCAACACACAAGGGATATTTCACATTCACCAGATTACCTTTCGGCATTAAAACGGCACCTAAAATCTTTCAAAAACTGATGGATCAATTGTTTGTTGGAACAGAGGATGTTGCTTGGTACTTCGATGACATATGTGTGGGAGGTAAAAATGGACCAGAACATATTGAAAGGTTAAAAACAGTTTTCAATATTTTGAGGAAAGCGGGACTTTGCACTCGAGAAGATAAATTACAGCTTTTCAAAGATAGTGTGACCTATCTAGGACACAAAATTAGTGGCCTTGGAATTCAACCGATTGAAGATCGCGTGGAAGCTATCAAGAAGCAACCACCACCAAAGAATGTTACTGAGCTACGATCGTTTCTGGGATCTGTGAACTATTACTCAAAATTTATTCCCAATCTACAGTCGCTATGCTTTCCATTACACAGACTCTTACATAAACATTCAACATGGAATTGGACACGTGAGTGTCAGGACGCCTTCAGCCGGATTAAGAGTTGTATTTCCACTAACATGGTACTTGTTCATTACGATTCCAGCCGTTCACTGATACTCGCAACTGATGCTAGCAACCGAGGCTTGGGAGCCATATTACTTCAACGCGGTACTGACGGTACTCAAAAACCTATTGCGGCTGCTTCAAGATCACTAAACTCAGCGGAACAGAACTACTCTTCAATTGACAAAGAAGCACTAGCCATTATCTTTGGCGTAGAGAAATTTTACAAATATCTCTACGGCAGACATTTCACCTTGTTGTGTGACCATAAGCCTCTAGAAAGGATTTTTGGAGCCAAACAGGCCATTCCCAAACACGCAGCCTCACGGCTTGCACGTTGGGCAATTATACTCAGCGGTTTTGACTACGATATTAGCTACAGAGCTGGGAAAGACAATGTTCTAGCGGACAGTTTAAGCAGATTACCACTGGATGGCGTAAATGCATTGAACTCCATTCAATGTCAAGGAGAGGTGAATCACTTGCGAGCAATGAAGATCGAAGATTTGTCACTCTCAAAGAGAACACTTCAAAATAGTACACATGAAGACGATGAATTAAAGCACATTATATCATATTGTATCAGAGGATGGCCTGAAAAAAATTTAGTTCCAGAGAATCTCAGAATATTTTATGACAAGCGTTTTGAACTATCTTTCGAAGACGGAATTCTATTATGGCAGGAAAGGATCGTTATTCCAAAGTCACTAAGGGAACAAATTCTACGGTACCTACATGTTTCACATCCAGGAATCGTTGCTATGCGGTCTCTAGCCAAGATGTATGTTTACTGGCCAAAAATAGATGAAGAAATTGAAAAATTAGTAAAGTCCTGCACAAGATGTCAAACCTTCAGGAATAAAGACATGGAAACTCCACTCAACTCCTGGAACATTCCTGAAACAGCTTGGGAACGAATACATTTAGACTTCAAGGGCCCATTTGACGGATACATGTGGCTTGTGGTAATAGACGCCTATTCTCGTTGGTTAGAAGTATTTCCAATGAAGAGTGCCACAAGCAGTACGGTTATTAAAAGACTACGAGAGCTTTTCTGTAGATACGGTCTGGTTAAAACCATTGTGACTGATAATGGAAATCAGTTTGTCTCTGAGGAATTTGAAGAGTTTTGCAGAAAAAACAACGTGGTTCACATAAGAACAACCCCTTACCATAGTCGTTCCAACGGTTGTGTCGAGCGAGTTATTCAAACTTTTCAAAACAAGTATCTAATGATTGATGTAAATGATCACGAGCAAAGGCTAAATACACTTCTATTCTCATATAGGACAACCCCTCATGCTTCAACAGGAAGGACACCAGCAGAACTTTTTCTCAAAAGACATCCAAGAACTCTTATTGACACTCTCAGACCAGACGTGAGAGCAAAAATGGAACAATCGCGAGATCGACAAAAGTTCTATCATGACAGACATGCTCGACCGAAGAGTTTCCAAAAAGATGAAAAAGTGTGGGTCAAGCGAAATCAGAATGAAAATTGGAGGGAAGGGATAGTGACAAGAAAAACCGGACCTCTTTCATACAGAGTACAAATGGACGGACAAGAGTACAGGCAACATGCGGATCACATGAGATCAAGAACATCAAGACAGCCAGACACCTTCAACGCCTCCGATCCAAACGCGTCCCCTCCTCCATCCAATGATCCATCCAATGACGGAAATCACCATCCTGCAACAAACGACTCAAAAAGACCAACCCGTGTTAGAAACAAACCAAGATTCTTCCACGATGAATATTAGATCAAGAGGCTTTTTCAACGAAAGGGGAAATGTAATATAATTAAATCAAATCATGTGTTTAAAATATTATTAATTCAGTCATATGTTAAAAACAAAAACAATGTTTTGTTGTGATTTTGTTTGGTAACTTAAACTAGGTTGTTCATTACACATTTATTTCAAGTTATTCATGTGTTTTATTTTAGTAGACCTATAATTTTACAAAAAGCAATTTTAATTTAAATAAACCAAAAGTCGCCCTACAACACTTTATCATATAAACACGACATTTTTTGCAATTGATTGTAACAATTGAAATCAGGTTTACAAGGGTCGGTTAAGAGGGCGCCTCGTACTTCCCTCGTACTTCCCTCGTACTTCCCTCGTACTTCTCTCGTACTTCCCTCGTACTTCCCTCGTACTTCCCTCGTACTTCCCTCGTACTTCCCTCGTACTTCTCTCGTACTTCCCTCGTACTTCCCTCGTACTTCCTCGTACTTCCCTTGATAAGATGACTCCTTATCCGATTCTTATTGTAAATATTAAATATTATAGTCCTCATTGAGGAAAAGCTGGAATGACAGGTTGACGAATAACTATATCAAACAACTGTTGAATTATAAGGGGAAACTCTAAGTGTTGTACAACGGTAAAATAACACTTTCAGATAATAAATTCAAACACAATATTGAGTTTAAAGTTGACGAATAAAAATAGTTTTTAAAAAAACATAATTTAAATACATTTTTGAAAATGCCCCATTTAACTTATTTGTTGTGAAAACCCATAATGCATGTATTAGGAATCAATAATGGCTGAAAGCTACGGTTATTATTGCTTGACTGAAAACGGATTTGAACCGTACAACGGGTCACCGGATGCAGCTGGTCTCGATTTGAGAAGTGCATATGATTATGTTGTACCAAAGCGGGGACAACAATTGGTAAAAACGGATTTAACTTTTAAATTTCCCGAAGGCTGCTATGGAAGGATCGCGCCAAGATCCGGTCTAGCGCTCAAGCATTGTATCAATGTCGGTGCTGGCGTGGTGGACAGAGACTATACCGGCAACGTCTGTATTCTGTTGATAAATAATTCCGATATCGATTTCCCCGTGCATCGTGGAGATAGGGTGGCGCAAATAATTTGTGAAATGTACAAAAAGCCACCTTGCATCAGATTAGACCAAGTTGAAGAAACTAAACGGAAAGACGGCGGATTCGGAAGCACCGGTGTAAACTGATTAAATTATAAAAAATTATGTTGGAAATCAAAATGTCTCGAGATTTTTTTTTTCAGCCTCAGACTTAAAGTAACGGTGATTACCAATCAAAGCGCTCTTCCTTGTCATGTGGTGAAAGTCGCTGTGTAAAATACCTAATGTGGATGAAAATCCTTTTGAAATCAGGATTATGTTAGGTTAAACAACAGAGGTTAAGAGCGCATCTCGCCCTTCCTTGGATTAAATTTCTGGATTAATTTGTTTGTGGATTAAATACACCATTTGAAAAACCTGAAAATGGCTGAAATTAACCCGAAATCAGATACAAACTGGCCCAGAACCAGTCAAATATGAGGTTTACGAGGGTTTGGTGAAGAGGACGCCTCGTACTTCCTTGGATTAAATTTCTGGATTAATTTTTTTTCTGGATTAAATTTACCATTTGAAAAACCTGAAAAATGGCTGAAATTAACCCCAAATCAGATGCAAACTGACCCAGAACCAGTCAAATATGAGGTTTACAAGGGTAGGTTAAGAGGGCGCCTCGTACTTCCCTCGTACTTCCCTCGTACTTCCTCGTACTTCCCTCGTACTTCCTCAAAAGACGCTTGGAAAACCTGAGAAAATGTTGTAAAATGTTGTAAAATGGTTGTAATTAGCCTACAATCCGATAACAAACTGGTCCAAAACCAGTCAAAAATGAAGTTCTCGGAGGGTCGGAAATCGGAAGTACGAGGTGCGCCAGAACGCCTGTTTCATATCTACTAACGATGAAATTCGTATTCCCATACAAAATCAGGACATTTACACACTACCATGTGAAAGTTACTTGTATATTGAAGGGAAAGTTACTAAAAAGGACGGTACTACTACTGGTACAACAGTTCCATTTATAAATAATCCTATGGCTTTCCTATTTGATGAAATTAGATATGAAATATCAGGTGTAACAGTTGATTCCACTAAAAAAGTAGGTATTGCAACAACTTTAAAGGGATTAACATCTATATCACCTAATGAAACCAATTTAATACAACCTGCAGGATGGGTTTTACCTGCAAAAGACACAATCACTCCAGATACAAATGGAAATTTTGATTTTCATATTCCATTACGTTTGTTGCTTGGTTTTGCAGAAGATTATAGAAAGATTATATTAAATGTTAAACAAGAATTAGTTTTGTTGAGATCTTCTAACGATAAAGACATTATTAAAGCTCCAGATGGTACAACAGATGCAACTTTAGAATGGAAATTAACATTAGACAAAGTTGTATGGAGAGTTCCGCATGTTAAATTAGCTGATGAGCATAGAATGCTACTATTAAGAAAGTTAAAGGCTGATCGTGATATTGTAATTCCTTTTAGAAGTTGGGAATTTCATGAACATCCCAGCTTGCCAGCTACGGATCGTCACACTTGGACTGTTAAAACATCTAATTATGTGGAACGAGCCAGGTATATTATATTTGGTTTACAAACAGGCAGAAGAGACACCATCACCAAACATGCAGGCCAATTTGATCATTGCAATTTGAAAAATATTAAGGTTTATTTAAATTCACAATTTTTTCCATACGATAATTTAAATGTGTCATTCGCTAATAAAAAGTACAGCATATTGTACGATATGTATGCAAGATTCCAAAGTTCATATTACGGTAAAACAAATGCACCTTTACTATCACCAGAAAAGTACTTCGATGGTTACCCGATAGTTGTAATCGATTGTTCTAAACAGAATGAATCGGTAAAATCATCAAGTGTGGATATAAAAATAGAAATGGAATTCAACGCAGCTATACCAGCTAATACAACTGCATACTGTTTAATTCTACATGATAAAATCGTAACATACACACCTTTAACTGGAATTGTTAAAAATGTATTGTAAAAAAACCGGTTTTGTTACATTCCAATGCATTCCGCGAGTATAAAAGCAGAGCGTTCAGGTCGCTCCTCATCAGTTTGTTGCCTGTTCTTGTATGGGTAGCATCTTATTCAATATGGCTTCTCCTAGTGGTACACAAGAAAATGTAGTCGATATTGAGAAGGAGATATCCGACTTTTTAGATCTTCAAGGTCAACCGGAGGGAGATGAACACAACGCTTGCGGACAACTCCACGCCAGTAATGATGTTGAGGAAAAAGGTAAAAGAAGAAAGAATGCACAGAAGAAGAAAAGGGATATTGAAGATAATATTTCTCCTAACATATTGAGTGAGGTATTCTTGCGAATATTTTATCCAATCTCATCCAGTTTGGACAAAAGTGTTTTAATCGGTGTTATGAAATCGACGGATTATTCACCTACTGTAATTTTAACTCATGGACCCAAAATGATTTTGTTCACCGATAGTGCTTGGGAATCTTTTATGAAGCACTTGCATCTGCTAGAATGCTATTTAACTAGTAACATGTATGGAAGAAAGACAAGAGTAGGACTTTTGGATTCAAATGTGGAAATTGATATTATAAAGAATCGTGGTGACCATCAGTTGCGGTTTAGAGACACAACAAGACATGATAACAAGATTCAACTTAATCGAGAAGAGTTTTTTATTCTAACCTGTGCAACTGAACCAATAACAAGATACTTGAGACAACTAGTGTTTTCAAGTTCTATTATTAAAGATTATTTGGAAGACACTTTGGACAAACAACCGGACGCACCTATACTGTACGGACCTGTGGATACTTCTATATTTAATAGAGTTCCTCATGAAGTACAAATGTGGAGACAATTGGAAAAATACGCTCAACTACATAAGAAATCAGTAAAACAGGAAGAAGAGGAAGAAGGAGAAGAATCAAGTGTTAGTGATGAAAATGAAAACAAGGAGAATGTAAAGATGGAAACTTAGATGACAATGGTTGGTTTTTAAAACAATATCAAACGCTTTGTGGGGTTAGGCCTACCGGGGACGGTGCCCACGTTAAATATACACCAACGCGCCAACAACTGTACGGCCTGGTATAAAAGTCGTACCTACCGTGGTGTGGAAATCAGTTGATCTTTGGACTTCGACATGAGCAGACGAGTGGCCTTCGCAATGGACAAGGAAGAAGAACAAGTAAAGTCCAAACCTGGTATAATTGAGTTCCAAGCGTTTCGGGGTAATGACGATAGATTTATCATAAAAGAACTTGTGTTTTTTCGACATCAATACAGGTGTTCCATATACATTTTTGTTCAAACCACCATGTTCTTATTCATCATTAACTAGCAAAGCCGCTACTACCAACAGGTGGATTTCAAAATATTTCCATCATATCGATTGGTATGATGGTTTTGCAAGTTACACAGACTTGTATCACATCATGCATCAGTTTTCAAACAGGTTTACCAATATTTATACAAAAGGACTGGAAAAGAAGAGATGGATCGAAGAATTTACTCATGTTCCGGTTAATGATGTGGACTTGGATAAAAACTACAAGTATACGATGGAAAATGTTTGTATTTGTACTAAAAGTCCAGAACATGAAAAAGATAGACATTGCGCTTTAAAAAACGCCTATAAACTCGCATCTTACCTTCAAAGTGGGGAAGTGGGGAGTGGTGGGGGTGACGGGGGTTATATAAGTGAGGAGCAGACCGGGACCTGGCATGAGTATTACTCGAGATTCCGAGACGACAACATCTCCCAGCAAGAAGACGAAGAAGAAGACAATCTTTAACTCAACCATGGCATCTCACCAGTTCCTGCAAACTTTGGTTGAGCAGTTCAATGCTCACTCCAAATCTACCATACTACCTGTCAAGAAGTGTTCCGAACTTAAAGATGAGAAGCACTACATTATCCACGCCATGAAGAAGATGGAGACTACAGTTGGAGAGGCCATCTGCTGCAGTCCTTAGCGAGGCACCATTCACTCCGGGGGATGAGCCCAAGTTCCAAGTCTACCTGCCGAAACGATTCGTCCATCTCCTCCAGAACGAGGATCTGCGCTCCATCCAACCTGGCTGTCTCTACCTGGTTTCCCGCGGTTGCACGGGTAGCAATTCCACCGAGTTGACCATCCACATCGTCGACAAGCAGCAGTGTTAGATTTAAGTTTTACTGTTGTACATATGTTATTGTAATGTTTTATAAATAAACCATAAAAGACAAAAAAAATACAAAAGACAAAAAATGCAACATATCAATATGTGAGGTTTGTCACATATTGATGTTGCATTTTTTTTTAAACTTCGCGGGTGACCTTGACCTTTGACCTTTGCATTTCACAGTTACCCCTACCACCAAGCTAAAGGTCAAACATGCTTCGATGCAAACACCCCCACCACTTTTTCATAGTACCCCCAAGCGCTGTGCCTCAGCTTCATTTCAACTCCGACGGTCAACAGTACAACATCAAGATGTCTCTCAATGTAAGTTGTGCTAGTTACGAGGTAACCATTAAGACTCAGCAGGAGCTGAACGACTTGTACAAGGAGTTGCAGCTGATGGTGGCGCGAGGCTACCGTATAAATGTGCAAGTCTACGCTTGCAATATACGCAATCTCCGACACCCAAAAGAAGAGTCTGAACATTACTCTTCTCCAGCGACTTCATCACCGGCGTCCATGAAGACTGAAGCGAGCCAGACTTTGGATTATTTCAGCTGACTAGCAGTTGTCTTTCTTCTTCTTACCATTGTAGAATATGTTTATTTCTTTATTATATTAAAGATGTAAAAGAGAAAAAACACCTATCTTGTTACTGACATATGTGCTCAGTAACAAGATAGGATTTTTTAAAACACAATTTGGATGACCTTGAAACTTCCCCCACCACTTTTTCCCACTTTTTTATAGTACCCCCAAGCGCTGTGCCTCAGCTTCATTTCAACTCCAACGGTCAACCGTACAACATCAAGATGTCTCTCAATGTAAGTTGTGCTAGTTACGAGGAGGTAACCATTAAGACTCAGCAGGAGCTGAACGATTTGTACAAGGAGTCCAAAAATGAGGTTGTCAACAAAACCGATGATCAACAATTGTGGGACTCCTCTATTACAGAAAAGGAATTACATGCAGCCGTCGAAGCTGTCGAGGAAAAGGAAAAGAACCTTAGGCAGCTCTGGTTGGCTCAGATGGATATTTGCGGATCTGTGCCGCGTGATGATTTTGAACTTCAATTTCAGATGGCGATTACCCAGCAACTAGAAGAAGCCGAAAAGGAGCTAAAGAGTGGAGGTACTATTCGGGCGGAGGTGAAAACTGAGAAACATGAAGAATATACCGAATATGATGATTAAACGTACTGTTGATCCCAATCCTTTTAGTTTAAGTGGTTATGTTATAAGTAAATAGACAAAGTTTCCTTTTTTAAAACTCCATTTGGGTGACCTTGAAATTTCCCCCACCCACTCTGTTATACCAGCATTGCTCGCTGCAACAAGCATCATTCCTCCTCCAACAACCATGGCGGACACACCTGCTTGCGATGACATGTCTTCCACCGAAGATGTACCCACTACAAGTTGGAAATTGACAATCGACGACGTGCATTATTTAGAAACCATCTGCGATTGGATGAAGTCTATTCTCCTCGACAACCCGGGAATAAAGCTCAAGGTCACTTTAGATTATGATTGGTCTGAAGTTATAATGCAGCAAGACGATCAAGAATCAGATCACAGTGGAGGTCAACAATCACCGGAGTATTTGTCACATTTACCGTTGTCAACCATATATCCTACAAATGAGGTGGAAAGGGAAGAAGAGGAGCATGAAGTTTAGAGTTTCTTATTTTTTAAAACCCAATTTGGATGACCTTGAGATTTCCCCCACCACTTTCCATATACCTAGAGTGCGCAGAGCCAGACAGTCAGTCGCTTGGTGTCCGTCGAAGGGTGCACATCGCTGTTGCTACTCCAATTCCTGACAATTTGGGGTAGTTCAAGGTCGCCACACTTCTACTCTGGAACGACATCAACTTGTAGTATTTCTGTGTTTTGAATCTAGGTCAGTACACTTTAACTCTGGGACGATATCGACTTGTACTATTTCTGTGTTTTGACTCAAGGTCATCACACTTTAATTCTGGGATGATTTCGATTTATAGCATTTCAGTGTTTTAACTCAAGATCGTCACACTTTAACTCTGGGGCGGGATCGACTTGTAGTATTTCTGTGTTTTGACTCAAGGTCACCACACTTTAACTCTGGGATGATTTCAACTTATAGTATTTCAGTGTTTTGACTCAATGTCACCACACTTTAACTCTAGGACGGTATCAACTTGTAGTATTTCTATGTTTTTACTCAAGGTCATCACACTTTAGCATGTAACTTTAAGGTAGCACCGAAACGGTGCTACCCGGCTTGACATTTCCAAGTTTCCCAAGGTCATCACAATTTCCCCCACCACTTCCCATATACCTAGAGTGCGCGGGGCCGGACAGTCAGTCGCTCGGTGTCTGTCGTAGGGTGCGCATCGCGGTTGCAGTAATGGTTAAAGTAAGGCAGCTGGGCTAGTTCAAGGTCACCCGAGCGGTGTCACATGACGGTTTAGGCAGAGTCACGTTGCAAGCTTCAAGTTTCCTCAGCACTTTTGCTGTTTCTCGTCTAATTTCGCTCCAAGTCGTCAAGGTCACGGTAACCTGACTAAAACTCGGAGCGTAGTGCGAGAAACAGCAAAAGTGCCAAAAAATTTTAGGTTTCAGCGTGACCTTGACCTTTGTGACATCGATGACGTCATCTTGGTGACGTAAGGGGTGATGACATCATCAGCACGTCATTTCTGTGACGTCATGGGTGTGACGTCATGAAAGTGACGTCATTGGTGATGACGTCATCGATGATGCAATCGATGACGTCATCGATGAGGTCATTGACCTCGATGACGTCATCGATGACGTCATCGCTCGGGTGACCTTGAACTGGCCCAAAAGCCTTACTTTTCCACTACTTATACCTAGTTTACAAGTACTCCTAATGAACGGCTGGAGTGATCCTCACGAAATTTTGCTCGGTCATAGTAACCATCTATGGGAAGGGATAAATCTGAAATGGTCCAAATCGGACATAAGGGTTCTGTCCTACGGCCCTTTAAAGTTACCATGTTATTTTAATAGGAGAAATATTTTATTGGGTTTGTTTACTGTGTGTTGATTATACAGCTGTTATAAGGATCAAATTTAACTGCAGACTGTTACTATCAGCTGTTTGTGAATACAGTAGATTTATGTGAAATCGTTGTTTTATTTATTTTAGTTGTTTGTTTACCTTTGTACGTGAATGAAATGCCATGTTTACGGAGAGGAGGGGCAAATTTTGGATGACGCACCATTTAATATCTTGTAAACATATAATACCCCGTCGCAGCAAACCTGCGTAATCAAAGATTATTAGAGTACCTATTGCAGACTTGTGGCGAGTAAGTGCAGCGAACAACCTTAATCTGGTGACGATTGTGTCCCGCGAATGAGCCGACAAAAAAGGTGAGTGAGCGCAGCGAACGAACTAAATTGACGGCGAGTGAGCGTAGCGAACGAGCTCCCTTGAATTACGTATACAACATTGGCTATTATTGATTTAAAAAATAGTCGCTCCGCTCAATATTGCAAGCAGACAACTGCATTGTATACCTAGTTAAAATATGAAAACATATGTGTAAACAAATTAATTCGTACATTAAATGATCCCAGGATTGAAGTTGTCTGCCTTGTTTACAAAAACAGTGGTGTCAAACTTAAGTGTAGAATATAGATCATATGGAACAGTGAAGAAATCGACAAATTAACGTCTTGGATTGGTCTAAATAAGGTTAATATTAATTTTACTGAGTTATAAGGCATTTTCAAAGTGATTCCATATTTTTGCTACCCTTTAGTAGGGGTCATAAGGCACTATTTTTTTATATGAGAAGAGATTAAAATGACTCATTTGTTTATGAGTAACTCATTCACCGTAGTAATACCACACTCATCTCTGCCTAAATTAAATGGTGTTCCTTTCACTGACCGATTAAGCCACCCACCAATCATGCAATCCATCTCTTTCATATTTTGAAAACTGATACTGTATCGTAAAATCTACACACGTGTGAGTAGCCCCAATTCCAGCTGTTTAGGAACCCATTTCTCACGACGTCCCATGGAGTCATATAGGGGAGGATATTGAATGTCGTTGACAGCAGACGTATCCCGCATGAGAAGGTCACCCCTCAATCATCCTGAGAGAGAGAGAGAGAGAGAGAGAGAGGGAGATATAGAGATTCGCTCAAGAGAAAGAGAGAGGGGAGGCCATTATTCACTTAATATCACCCCAGCATTGACATTTTCCACGCGTCGGACGATGATCCCTGCAAGCTGTAGAATACTCGTCCGGCGCTCGATAACGTTACCGTGTCGCAGTCAAAATCAAGCGTTTTATATGAACAAGCCAATACTACGTTTACCAACAAGCAACAAAATAACATTTTAATATTGCCGTTAAACCGCGAAAACAGGAATGAAGCTTTGTGAGTACAACATAAAGGGGAAATCTTGAATCTGTTTTCCCCTCCAACCAGAGATAGGATTACGCCATAAAGAACACATGTAACACAAACAGATGTGTCGGTATATCATTCTGAATTTCCCCCAAGGGACTGATGAGCTTGACGAACACACCTGAAGAAATCCGAGCAACTTTATAGCCCTTTCGTGGTTTCTAGCTTGAGAAAATAGTTACTTTTTATGCACCCAAATGTCTAGTCTAGAGAAATCCCCCCAATCATAACTTGTCAATTAATTAAGTACGGCATTGAAGATATACGGATGCAATAGAATTCATCGGATTAGTGAAAATAAATTCAACAATAAAGAAAATGTCTAGGTCAACTATTGAATGGGTATTAATTAAACCGATGTGGTGGATTTGTAATTAAATTTTCGATGCTAAAACAAGACGTCTTGGAATGAGGCCATGTTTTTGCTGATTGGGTATTACTGATAACGTAATGGTAAAAACACACCGGAAGAAAGCGTAATGATTCGTCATGGCGGTGATGAAATGATAGCGGTTGTTGACTAGTCATCCGTGTCAACCTTGGTTGATCGGCGGAGTCTCGGAGATAGAGCGGGTTGTTACGGTGCGACGTGGGAACTGGGAAGTGAAAAACAATACCAGTGTAACTACAGACTACACAAACCTTATAGGGGGTATGTTTGGCTAATACGCTTAATCTACAGTATGGTATTGATTATCACACATTTGAGCTGCACTTGCAAAGAGATGCAATCATGTTTTAATTGTAGAGCATTTGGGATTGTGAACTTAATTTAAGTAAACAAAAACGATCCACTCAATAAGCTAATAGCTATTTTTATGTGACACATACCTTTCTTTTCTTTAATTCTTCATATTCAAACTTTAGTTAGCTCTTCTTACCTCTTTTTGGAACTGTATGTCTGTATGGCTCCTAATCACAAAGCGTGACATGTTTAAGACATCACTTGACACAGACTCTACATGGGACGTCGGGACGTGTTCTCAAATGCAATGTTTGGTTTCCCAGATGTCTGTGAACCGTAGGGCCATGCGTGGTGTTAAAAACTGATACAACATTCGGACTGAGAAATAATTACACACACAACTTGTGTCTACAAGCGTATTTCAACATCAGATGTACTGGTATCGTACAACGTCTTCAATGAGATTAAATATTCCTTCGCGGAAAACCTCAATCCATTTTAGTCCAACCACAAATCTTAACACTACATAAATCTGAGTAGACTTAGCGGTTTGTGACACGACATTGAAAGTGCGGTTCCTCGAAAAGCACCTGTTGAATTCTGGACGGTGTCCACAATGGCCTCTTTCGCTTTGTTGGATAATCTCCAGAATTTCGGAGAATCGGAAAATGAATGTTGAATGTGGACGCTTCGCTCCTAAACAATGCTTTGCGACGACGACGCGACGCGACGCTTGCTGGACTTGGTCCAAATGTTACTGGCTAGTGGCTGTACAGACGCCAGGTGACAACGGAAGGCGTGCATTGATAAATCAAATTGTCATGGGTATGTCGTGAAATGGTGAGGGCTAAACTGTGTTGGTCGACATGGCCATAGTAAAATTAAAGATTTCTGTATAAATTGCATAGTTGGCTTGTAAATATATTCACTTAAGATTTGAGTAACACACTAAAACCTGCTGAATATACAAATCAATTTTTATGTGAACTACTTTACTATTTTAATGAAGTTGAAATACAGATGATGGACCGACCTGAATAAATTTTGTTAACTTAGTAAAATGTTTTAAGGTTTAAAAGTGGAAAATTATTTTCAATGCCAAAACATGTTTCAACATACTGTACTTTCAGGTAGGGAAAGAACTAGGACTAACATTATCCATCGCCTTCTAGCTCTACATAGGTGCCCAAGTTTTGCGACCCGTCGCGGTGTACCTGGTTTACTCTACTGCTGGATACTGTGTACCAGTGTGGTTGAACAGTGTTTGTGTCCAAGAGATCCTAAATGGGTACGGTACTATAATAATGCAGTCAATTAGTGTTTACCATAGGAAAAAATTGGGGTAGTTTTGATTTCTTTTGTTTCTTATGTTTTTTGGGGTGCTGAATCCGAATCTGAGGTTTGCTAACAAAATTTCTTGACGGAACATTGTCAAAAATGGAAAAAATGTGAAAAAGTTTTATTTTTTTGTAATTTTTTGCTTATAACTCAAGAACTATTAACTTTTCGTAAATAATGTATATTATAAAAATTAAAGTACACAAAATTTGCTACAAAATGCACCCCATATTTGTTATTCTCCGATGAACCGTCTGGGCTCCAGGGCTGTTTGAATATTGGAGTTTTAGCGAATTTACCCATAGGGAATACACTCTTACGGTAGTAGTCACGGTAAGACCTAAGACCGGGACCATGTTAATTTTTCGTGTTGAGGTCCCCCAAAGCAAAAAACATCGTTCATTCAAACTGATTTATATGTATATATATTATTTATATGTATATATGTATATGTCAGTGAATACGATAACTTTTGAACCGAAACTCCGATTTTGATAAAATTTGGTACAGGGGTGTAAGGCAGCATTTACTTGATCGAGTTCGCAAACCAGAATGATCGACCTACCGGAAGGGGTAGTTTTGGGGGGTTTTGTACCCCAAAAATGGGTTTTTTGCATTTTTCATCAATAATTTTTAAAAATATTTAATTTTTATTTTCACCATTGGATTTAGCTAAAAAAACACACAACTTAGTATTTTTAAGATTTGCTCTATCTCATTTGGTTACCGAGATATTAAAAAGTCTAAAAACAGTACATTGTATTTTGGGGCTCCAACATTAATCTTATGGAGAATAAGGATGTGTTAATATTTCACTTATTAACCAATATTTTGGAAGAAACTTGGGATTTAGCTTCATTAGGTTGAGATTCAACCATTTATGTTAAAAAATCTTGGTTTTTGTTCTTATCATGGCAGCAAACCTGCATACTCTTTTCCCATGTAAATCATATAGAGAAAAGGAACACTCTTTTACTTATGGACAGAGATTGATGAAACTTAGTATGTATCTTCATATGGTCGAAATATTTTTTTACGCTAAAAACCTACTTTTAGTGTTCCCCGTGGCAGCATACCTACATACTCTTTTACGATGTGTATCATTAGGAGAATATATAGTCATTTATATCCCTATTTATGAGCACGTAATGAAATTTTGTTTACGGGTTCATCTAGTCAAAATTAATATTTCTATTTTAGAAATTCGCTAAGTGGTACGCAGGTCTGCTGCGACGAAGGGTATTACCATATGGGTTTGTAAGGAAATATAAGTTAAAACTTGCATAATGAATGTGCATACCAAATTTGATCAATTTCTGTTATTTTTATTTTCACCATAAACCTGATGGGGGAAAGTATATAGGTCTGTCGCCATATGGATTTTGCAAGTAAATAAAGGATATACCTTTTCTAATGAATGTATATAAACAGTTTTATAAATATATGTCAATAAATAAGCAAGATAGAGGGTTTTGTTGATTTCCCATAAAAAAACTATGGAAAACTTATATTTGGATTTTCTCCATAACCATATAAGCTAAATAAAAAATTCAAAATACCAAATTGTTTGTTTTTTTGAGCTCTTTTAAATAGTTTAGGTTAAATTTGTTGAATTTTATAAACTAATGTTAAAAAAAACCAAAAACCAAAAGGTAACCCATTTAAAACCCCATAAAACCCCGTTAATGTTGTCCGATCATTCTGGTTTGCGAACTCGATCAAGTAAATGCTGCCTTACACCCCTGTACCAAATTTTATCAAAATCGGAGTTTTGGTTCAAAAGTTATCGTGTTAACTGACATATACATATATACATGTATAATATATATATACATATATATCAGTTTGAATGAAAGGCGTTTTTGGCTTTGGGGGACCTTAACACGAAAAAGTAACATGGTCCTGGTCTTAGGTCTTACCGTGACTACTACCGTAAGAGCGTATTCCCTATGGGTAAATTCGCTAAAACTCCAATATTCAAACAGCCCTAGAGCCCAAACGGTTCATCGGAAGTAGTGTGTTTTTGCGGTTGCTGGCTCAGTTCAATGACCTCTGAGGAATGTGATGGGGGGGGGGTTCGCACTTTTTGTCGGGGGGGGGGGGGGGTTCGCACTTTTGTCGGGGGGGGGGGGGGGTTCGCACTTTTTGTCGGAGGGGGGGGGTCAGGTAAGTTAAGTGGGTCAAGGTCACCCACAACACTTGTACTCTAAGTGTTGGCTGTACCCCCACCACAACTGGGTCCCTAGGCTGCACAACACCGCTTCGCCAGTATGTCTCCGGCTTCCATGCGGTGCGTCTCGCTGTTCCATAGCTCTCTATATGTAAGTAATTTTACAAGCTCTGAATGTAGGTCACTACACTTTAACTCTGGGACGATATCGACTTGTAGTATTTCAGTGTTTTGACTCAAGGTCATCACACTTTAACTCTAGCACATCGGTTATCGTACCAGAGGTGCTCAATAACCTAACTTGTAATGTTTAGGGTGGCGTTTGCACGCCACATGGTATCGCCATGACTGTCCAGTCCAAGTTTTAAGTTAAATTAATTTTACTGTAATCTTTTCCATTTCCGCTTCGTTTTGCCAAAGTATAAGGTGTCGCTTAATAAAGTGGTATTTCTCTAAAGTTATAGGGGATTGCAGGGATACAATTAGTTTATTTAGGAGACTCTTTATCTTGGAGTTTAACACAATTTCCACTTTGACTTTCCTTCCTCGGCTCTCACAGCCTAAGCTGTACAGAAATGTTTCTTCTAGTGCCAACTCGGGCCAAGAGAACAGTGTGTTGACTGTAGGACAGCTCATGGTGAAATGATGCGATACTCCAGCGTTAAGCCTCACCTTCCCCCACCTCTGTGACCTTCCCCCACTCCTGCTGTTTCCCCCACCTCTTTTCCCTTGACTCGTGCGCTACAAGCAGTCTCTCAGTATTGTGTGGACTTTTGTGAGGAGACGCCATGTCGCGGGACACTTTAGGTAAGAAACTTAGCCGTGTTAAGGCTTTATTAGTTGCTCACTGTCCACCACTCAAAGTTAAGAGGGTTTCGACTTTAGCTAAGTGGCGCAAACTGTTGCGCGGACACCCTAAGTTTTATACAAAACGGACTAATGTCAGTTTTACTGATGAGGATTTGTTTAAAATATTGGATGAAATGACTTTTCCTTGCAAAATTCAGTTAGTTACTCCCATTCCTGACAGTTTAGAGTCTTAGTCTCTCAAGCCGATATACCTAGAGTACACAGGGCCTGACGGTCAGTCACTCGGTGGCTGTCGTGGGGTGCGCATTGGTGTCGGCGCTCTGTAGTTGTTAAGTGTTCAAGGTCACAGTAATATGAAATTGCGAATGTTGTGCTTGTTCAATGGCCTCTGAGGACTAGTGGATGACGGTTTAAGCAAGGTCATGTCGCAAACTCGAGTTTGACTTGGCACTTTTTGCTGTTTCTCATCGCAAATTCGCTCCAAGTCGTCAAGGTCACGTGGACTCTGACTGAAACTCGGAGCGTAGTGCGAGAAACGGCAAAAGTGCCAAAAAATTTTGAGTTTCGGCGTGACCTTGACCTTAACAGTGTCAGTGACGTCATTTTGATGATGTAATGGATGATGACGTCATCAGCATGTCATTTCTGTGACGTCATGGGTGTGACGTCACGGAAATGACGTCATCGATGGTGACGTCATCAATTACGTCATCGATGACGTCATTTTGATGACGTCATGGGTATGACGTCATCGATTGCGTCATCGTCGATGACGTCATCGATTACGTCATCGATGACGTCATCGGGGTCATTGACCTTGGCGATGACGTCATCACATTCCTCAGAGGTCATTGAACTGAGCCAGCAACCGCAAAAACACACTACTATCGGAGAATAACAAATAGGGGGTGCATTTTGTAACAAATTTTGTGTACTTTAATTTTTATAATATACATTATTTACGAAAAGTTAATAGTTCTTGAGTTATAAGCAAAAAATTACAAAAAAATAAAAATTTTTCACATTTTTTCCATTTTTGACAATGTTCCGTCAAGAAATTTTGTTAGCAAACCTCAGATTCGGATTCAGCACCCCAAAAAACATAAGAAACAAAAGAAATCAAAACTACCCCAATTTTTTCTAGCGAGGGGAACTTTTGAATACAAATTTACTGGATTATAATGATCTCCATCCACTAAATAGCTCCCTAACCATAATTACATGCGCCGGGGGACGGGCCGATCGAGGTCTCTAAAACCACCTATTCCAAACAACTTCCTGACCCATATGGATATGAGTTGAGAGACTCACCTATAGCACTCAGTGTATAAATCTACAGCCGTACTGACTGGACTTCCTTCACGGTCTCTTTCAAGGTTGGAAATGCTTTTTGATTGTAGAATTACGGGGTATGAATCTTCCTCGGAAGCTGTGGACTTAGCAATACTCAATCAATTCCGCATGGTGTAGGAAGATTGACAAATTATTTGTATATGGAAAGTGATCTAAGTATAAATGATTCTTTGGAACTCGAAAAGTTTTATGTAAACTAAAAATAGAATATGAATAACTTATATAGAACTAAAATACCGGATTTAATTAACAAATATAATTTGGAAAGAACAAGGTTTTATCGCACAAAGTTAATTTTTGGCGAACAAACGCAAAAGTTGGTATTTATCATTATAATTAGTATTTCTTTGCGATATTACTCTTCACTAACTTTGCCAAATCTTTGGACAAAAAATTTTATATCAATCATTAAAAAGAAAGATACGAATATTAAAATACATATTGCATAAATATGACATTTAGGGGTTGTCGTTATGTATTTTGTACGTAACTACAAATCGCTATAGGAAATTTTTGTTGTATTTTAAGAAAATAGAATATTGCTCTTTTTACGTCAGGGCGAATGAGGACGAGTAATCGCGTTTTCGCGAAAGCCGAGCCTGAGACGCCTGGAATGGAATGCTGGAGTAATGCTGGAATAAATCCCTCAAGACACGGGACTGTCTGTCTCGGAGGCTATACGGCTGTATCCGATACTTTACCGAGGAAAGTCTTAGATTGTGAAAAATTGCCGGGGACACGGCTTTGAATGGGGTTTCGAGGAAAGAGCGTTGTGCTGGGATTGTCTTTAAATGCCAGCTAACGTTTCCCTATGTAAATAGACATATTCATTACAGTCCCTGTGTTCATTTTGAAATGGTCATGGAAATAATAAATTGTCATTTATGTTAAAGAGCTATTTAATGACAAAATACCAAAACATATCACTTATTTCAGCAATAAAAAGTGTAATTGCAATAGCATAACGTAACCAAAATAACGATGTTGTATAATATTATGATATTATTATATTATTGTTATTGATCTTTAATAACCATAGTGAAATGTATACAAGGTATAAATAGGTATATGAATGGTTGGAATTCATATAAGCATATCTGTTAAATCAGAAGCACGTAAATTATTCAAATGACACGGTAGTTGCTATTCAAATGTTTCAACAACGTTGTTTACCGTTCTGGTTAGTTGTTATACGCAGTGCTGCTCATGAAATGCAACAAGTTTTCGTGTCATCATAATATGTCAAACCGTCATTTAAATTACAGGAGAATTAATTTCATTTAGTTAATTTTGGATATGGGATTATTTTTATATTGACTAAGGGGGGTTGTTTAAGGATACATTTTACCAAATGAAGGTATTGGGAGCACATAGTGAAATAAATCCATTAAATATCTAATGATTTTACTGAGGGATTCACTCAAATTAGGCCTAACATTCATTAATAATATGCACACCTGAGGAATGTTTGTTTGAATAACTATCCGTTTTAGAATGAGATTTTATTCACTTTCTAAATCACGAAGTCAGCGTTGGATGATTCAGTAAAACTTGCAATTTAACCTTTTGATAAACTAAAAGACTAAACCAAGAGATGTTAAGAGAAAAATGGTTCTTAAATAAATTTGCAAAATCACTAACGTTGTTTCATTTCACTTCAAAATTTTCCAAAAAATATTATAAATCAAACACATAGCATTTGACCAAATTTTCTATAACACACTGCGATGAAAAACCTTCACCTTGAAAAAATTTGCATAAAAACTACGTAAAACCAGATGAGAGAAGATAGTGTTTTTCGTGTTTACTTTACGGCAAACAGAACGTACGAACGGAAACATAACAAACCATTCTCAGCGCCTGCAGACCCCAGGAGTAGAACAAACAAAACGCCGTGGAGAGAAGTCACGTGGCTGGCGCGGGTTGGGGGGGGGGAGGCAACAGGACGCTGAGTATTGCATCTTTGTGGAGGTGATTGAAAATGAAAAAAAAAATTCCAAGTTTCAGTCATATCAGTATCACTAAAAAAGGGCCTAAATTCCGCTACAATTATGAGAGAAGATGTCTTGAAAACAAGGCAATTATACCTAGGTACTATTATTTTACGCTAGGCAATCAGGTGTGTTAGTTTAAATCCCGATCGTCTATGTTTTAGAAGCAGCTACAACTCTTGGCGTTCTTAAGAAATCTTTCGCATTTCCTTTAGTCATCCATTTTACTCGAGACGCTCAAGAACAAAATAAAAGACCAATGTTCAAAAGAAAAAAAGGAAATGTTATTTTCTATGAAATTGATCTACGAAAAAATGTGTATTTTAATAAACACTACCTTTTTAAAACAGTGTTTGAAAGTCAATTCATATTTTACATGTATCAAGAAAAATTGCAACCTTTACTAACCTTAACCTTAGACCTTAACGACGAGGTAAAGCTTTAAAGCAGTGATAAAAGACAGCAAACCAAACCTGCATGCAAAATAAAATTTAAGGCGTAAGGCCATAAAATGCAATCTGATGACTGTACATTATTTGTAGACATTTAGAAAATTATTTTTCATTTTATGTTTGAAGAAAAATACAGTGCATTTTTAAAGATTTAAACCTTTAAACTCCGAAATATTCCTATAGTTTAGACAAACATTAAGCATCATAATTCACGGGTTTTCCATTTTTAGTAGACCTACACCATTAGTTGAAATCGGAAAAGTAGCTAGCATGTTTAATGTACCTGCTAGTGTATTGGAGATTTATTTAAAACAGTTTATAGAACTTAAGGCCACGAATTCGTTTCAAACACATCCCAATGATTGATTGATGGAGTTTTCAAAACCAAACAGAGCTGAAACTGTTGCTGTCATCGCAGCCATTTGTGACAGTGCATTTCTCTACACTAGGCCTATCAATAAATCTGTTCATCCATCAAATACAAAAATTTACAGTTTAAACTAGGTTATAATAACTATGTTATGGTACATTAAAAATCTACACAAAAATATCACAATAAATAATTTCCTCAAACTGCATGCGTTCTGCATATAAATTGTCATGTTCAGGGCGATTGAATTTCATATAACGCGTTAAATTACGAAGTGGTCTCAACAAACCCCTTTCATTCGTGATGGCCAGTGATTCGTCACCGTCCGGCCCTCAGTGGCCAGTGTCCTCCACTTATCGGCCACGTCCAGGCTGGCGGAGGGTGGAGGGCCGGGGCCGCCATGAGTGGGCGCCTCTATCTGTCCCGCCCTTCATACTCAATTAAGATTATGACGACATTTGGACCCAATTAAACTAAAATTGTTTCGAAAAATGACATTAGGGGGAACGTTTATTCGACTTTAAACTTTTATATTCAAGTTAAAATTATATGAAAATGGTATCATAAAATATATTACATTTACGTATGTATTATAAATCTAAAATAACGCATTGCTCATTGCTCTTTAAACAACACTGCCCATAAGAAGGAAATATTCTCACGACTAAACCAAAAGGGACCAAAATTATTGGTTAGCTCATAAGATAAATTTGGATCGTTTGAATTAAACTCATGATCTCTTGTTGAATTGGAATTACTGTATTATCGAAATAATCTTAAAATTCTTGGTTTTTAACAAGAATTTTCTTTCCAATACTTTTTAATTATTGTATACTTAGTATCATGTAATAAAATTCCTTCAAAATTATTTTTGGTTATCTGTTGCTTCGAGGGTTGTGCTCAAAAACAATTTGAAAATTTTCGAACGAAACGCCAACATTGGAGGCCTTTGATATTCCTGAAAATATTTCTAATAAAAAAATTTCTAGTAAAATAAACAAAAAATACTTTTTAACAAATCTTGAAATATTGAAAGATAGAGAAGCAGGTTGCCGCGGAGAGTAGAGTAGTGGGTGTCGGCGCAGACACAACAGGCAGTGGCAGCGGCGGCGCGGCGGGCGCGGCGTTGAGATCAGTATCAGACTGACACTGTTGTCACTGCAGGCGGAGTCATCGTGAATTAGCACTTCCGGTGGCCATTACCACAAAGCCAGTGCCTGTATCCGGCTGTTGGGACACCCTGTACGGTCAACCGCGGCCGTCATAATCAATTATTCGAGTCACTTGAAAAAAACAGTCTCGTATTCTTACGAAAATTATTATTCGGAAAAGTAATACCACAGAGTAAGGAACCTGTGGTAATACTTTCATACCGTTTTCGACGTGAAAAGTCAAAATATTGCAATAGCTTAGTATACTCTTTAAAAGAATTCAAAAGTAAGTTGAATGTGTGTTATTAAAATATTTCTTTTTGTGTCTTAGTCACAATGTAGAAATGAATGTTTTCAAAGTGCGGCTAATTTCCAAACGGGCTGATATTGATATGACCGGATTTTATAATAACAACACTTAATGTCAAAAGGCTTCATAGATATCCTATTATATTAAACGAGAAAGTTTTGTAGTGGGGTTTGTGGTTGGAAATTATTTCGTGAAGTACAAGCCGGAGACCGTTCCGGATGGAAAATAACTATTCTTGGGTACAAAATAATGGTAGTTTAATTCATCAAAACGCTCAAAACGCTCTAAATATTTAGTAAAATCGTTGATAAAAATCATTTTTCTCCATAAGAAAAGCATTGGAGCGATCACCTGATTATAAATTTTTTCCCGAAACGTAAGTCCCATGTTTTAACCATGTAGCCAGTTTGTGTATTAAAAACGGGAAAATTTCTTAGTTGTGTTGGGGGTTGGGCATAATCTTCAAAAGCACGAGTGAAACCCACTATTAAGCGATAAATTCTAGGGTTAAATTTTAGGGTATAAAATGACAGGTAGTTTAATTCATCAAAACACGAAAAACCTTGGATTACATAGTAAGATAATGAATCAAATATTTGCCCTTAAGAAAAGTATAGGTGCAAAAAATATGATTTTAATAAAATGAAATGATTTAAAGTCAATTGAAACAATAACAATGTTTATGACAATCGTCAAAAAATCAAACTAAGGTTAGTCTGTTACATGAAAACTTAACCTCAAAAAACTCTTCAGGTTTATACAATGAGATTTTTGTTAAACCAGTTTTTATAACATTCTTAAAATTAGCTCTAGATAAATTTCTTATGTTAACAGGCAAAGCATTGTATTTTTTATGCCTTGATAGCAAAGGCTATTTTTAGTGGCTGAAAACATGCACCTTGACGTGGAAATATTACCTCTGAACCTTGTGGAGTAGCTGTGAACATTTAATATTTTGGTTAAATTTGGCAGATTGTCCTTGACAAAAAGCATGACATGACAAACAATGATGGTAAGTATTTTAAGAGCAATAAAAATTGGTTTGCAATGTGTTTGGTTATGAACGCCACAAATTAATCTTACGGCCTTTTTCTGCAACATAAAAATTCTGTCAATGTCAATGGCATAAGAACAGTTAGCCCACACTGAGGTTCCATATGACATAAAACTATGGATGTATGCGGAATAATACAGAGAAAGACATCAGGAGAAACACTAGCACTTAGTCACCTTATCATGAATATCCGTCGCAATTTTTGAAGCCAAATAATCAATGTGTGTTTGCCACTTAATATTGGACTGCAAATGAAACCCCAAGAACTTAAGTGTTTGACATTACTGGATCTACTGCCCAGACACAGTGTTACATCCTGAACCTTTTCAGCATTCATGCAGGGCTTCTTTGTACTGCACCACTCACTAATAAGGGTTGGCTTAGAAATATCAACATCATTGACATCTTAGCGAGCTAAATTTTGGACTTAGGACAAAATCGTCTGCAAAAAATTGACATACTGATCATTAAAAAAATGTAAGTAGCGTCCATGTAGGCCTATACACAACCGAATAAGCAGAGACATCCTTATGGGAAAGTAAGGATTAAACTCTAAGGCCTGACCCAGTTTAACATAGTCAGCATCGAAGATCTTCAAGATATGTTTAAGAGCTTCAAACCCAAAAACTCTGCAGTAATTTACCAAATATCCAACAAAATAATCAGTTATTGTCAAACAGTAATAATTTTGCCCATATTAAACATTATTAACTCCTCCACAGAACAAAATGAAATTCCTGAAGCAGCCAAAATAGAATTAGTTTACCCTAAATGCAAAAAAGGAGAAAATCCAAAGCATCAAATTACCGACCAGTATCAGTGCTGCCCAATTTATCCAAATACATTGAAAAAGCAATCCACAACCAATTAATCAAATATCTAGAAGAGAACTGTGTAATATCAGGTTTGCAACATGGGTTCCGAAAAGGAAAATCAACATCAAAAGCCCTGGCCCAACTTTGTCAAGACATCTCGGGAGCTTGGGAGGAAAGGAAGCAAGCTACCGGAATCTTCATAGACACAATAAAGCCTTTGATAGCCTGGACCGATCCAACCCTTATTAGCAAACTCCTTCAACTTAGTATCTCAGGCAATGCACTACTTTGGCTGAAAAACTATCTCACAAACCGGAAGCAAATAGTGGAAATAGGACACCTCATCAACAACTATGAAGTCAAAGTAAGATCGCCACTCCAGAACACTACGCAAGGAATTCCCCAAGGATCAATCCTCGGCCCACTGCTTTTTCTCATACACATAAATTCCTTTCCTAACCACCTCACAGACCAGTCAAAATGTATTATGTTCGCTGATGACAAGACAGTTATATCTCCCAATGATAAAGCCAATCCTAACTCAGATGAACAAGCAGTAGACCTTCTCCTACAATCATCCGAAACTGCCTGCAACTACCTGAGACTGAAAATAAACCGAGAAAAAACCGTAACATCGGACTTCTTACCTGCTAATAATTGCCGTCAAACCAATAATGCTCCAGATCAATCCACCACAAAATTTATAGGATTAATAGTTGACAATAATTTTAACCTGGAAGCCTCACATTGACAAACTACAAAAGAAATTATCTCAATAGCTTTACGCTCTCAAACGAATCAGAACATTAACAAACAAAGACATAACTAAAACTGCGTATCATGTACTTTTTTCTTCTCGCGTCTGGAATGGAACTACGTTTGGGGTCAGCAAATGAAACAGATGTTCAAAAATCCTCATTCAACAAAAGAAGGCAATCAGAATCACGGAACAAGTTGGACCTCAGGAACATTGCAAACATTCCTTCATTCTCAACCGCATTCTAACCATCATTTCTTTATTCCTCTTTGGAATAATAGTTTACATTAAATACAATCCCCCTCAACTAAGAATAAATTGTCACACTCTTAGTTTGAGAAATCAAACTAATCTTAACTTAAACCACTATAGGTTAACCAAAACCAGCAAAACACATAATTACATGTGGGTAAAAATGTTTAATTTGTTGCCAAATAGTCTCAAAGAAATTAATAAGGCCTCCATATTTAAAAAGCAACTAAAAAATATCTATTGGAAAGACCTTACTACAAACTAAGTGAGTTCATAGAAGAACACTCCCATAAAAAATAAAATGCTCCACACATGACACACACACACAAACACATTCATGCAAGAATTGACGACTCTCCCTCTCTTCAAGGACTGCAGAGATGACTTCGATGGTAAATGATAAAAATGGTAAATGGTGTAAGAACGCCACATGTAATTTTTATTTACGAATTACTAGTCTACTTGTTGCTTGGAATCGAGCAATTTATTTTGATACAATACAAAGTAACATTTAGTTCTAAATTAACGACAACCGACCAATCCAATATTGTGAATATCAGTAATCACAAAAAACTGCACGTGTTTAGCACAGCTATACATTAACAGATGTTTAAAATGTTCAACCCAAACCCAAAGTTATTCTAATGAGAAAATCTCTAATTTAATTTGTGTAAAGCGCCCTTATTTTGTGTCTGATTTTCATAGATTTTTAGCAGAAACAACTACAGAACAAGCCCTATCCAACGACACCATAAACTTGAATATCGGTTAAACATTGTAGGAGGAGTTCTCAACACAAAAAAATCTTAGCGTATTAAATAAGTAATAGATGCTGCAGATTGGTTGAATGGAAAGAGATGGTCTAATAATTTTGCAAAAGTAAAATTACCAAAAAATAACAAACTAATCCAGTGCCGTGAAGAATAAATTTTTACAGCTGTTTATTTATACTAGGAGTACGCTCGTACCTCCCGTAAGCGTCTATTCGAAGAAGAAATTTAAAATTTTGCATTAGGGATTGTCACATTCAAAAAGTTTGATCCCACTTTGTAATAATTTCAAAAACAACTAAAATCACTCGTAATAAAAAAATATGTATCTAAATAAAAAAACTCACTTTTCTTATAGTTGAGCGGAGCGAGCGAAGCTCCAATACTACATTCTGGCTTTTTATTTACACGTACTCCTCCTGAACGACTGAAGTGATCCTCACAAAATTTTGCTCGGTCGTCAGGCGCGGCTTTAGCGGGTAGGCAGGGTAGGCATCTGCCTACCCAAAAATAAAAAATATGGTATTTATTTATTTTTATGTTTGAATTGCTGTAGCCGTATCGATAGTCGGAAATTTCGCCAGTTTTTATAGAAAAATTATGTTCGGGCATAAGCTTTAACAGTATTAAAAGTAATTAACTAACTATTCAGCACTGTTATCCTAAGTCTACGCAAAACTTGCGAGGATACAAGTGCACTATCGGTTGGCAACGCTATAAAGATATGGCAACGGAGCGCGGCACCGCCAAGCCGATGAAGATGAGAGGCAGAAGAATTCTCATATTTTTGTCTTTATCGGCTCCGTCTGTTGCCTGACGGACTTAACAGACACCGTCATTTAACACAATCGCTATCTATTCTTGGTCATCTCTGACAGTTGATGTACATTCTTATATTTAAGATGCATAACCCTGTATATAATCTTCTTTTTATCAAAGTTTTAAATTCTTAGTTAACTTACAGACCTAACCTCTCTTTGTTTAGTGTGTTGCGTTGTGATGGTTATGATACAATATGGAATGATATATTGTAAAGTTGAAGCGAGAAAGTAGGCCTACTGGGAGTACACCTAGCGATCAGGACAATAAAAGGCCTAAGTTAGAGGAGCCAAATACAAGTGGAAACGTTTCTAAGACTAATTCTAGCTCTGATAAATCACCTTCACCTAAAATTGTTAAGCCGCGTCCGCACTGGCCGAACATTCGTGACGAACTTGTTCGGTGAACACAAAAAATCAACAAACATTCCTAACAAACAATTAAAGGCCATATGATTTACATTCCAAAAGGTTAGCAACGAACAAACAAAAGTTCGGAAGAACTTTGTTCGGCGAACATGTTCGGCCAGTGCGGACGCGGCTTTAGTTGTCTATTCGAAGAATAGGCTCCAGAGTGACTCATTTTGCAAATGTATTGTCCGACGATTACTCTCGATAGAAGTCACAAATCAGTCTCAAATTTAAGAAAGTTTAAGCAAATTTAAGTCTCGAATATTCTTTATGCAATTTTTAAGGCTAAGTTCGTTGTTGAAACATTTGGTGGGATAAACCTAAAATTTAACTTTTTTCATTTTCCCCATAAGAAATGCATTGAAGTAGTTTTTAGTTCTTTGTTTACATTTTGACAACGTCTTTACTGAGACGTTCTGATTGGTCTATTGGCCGGCACAATTCCAGTCCAGTCCAAATTATTAAATTCATAATAGAACGGAGAACGGGAGCGGAATGAAGTAGTCGCATTAACAAGAACAAAGTTGTTTTTCAAGGGTCAAATAGTTTGAATGTGACAGTCATTAACACTTTGGGTGCGGCTCGGTCACCGGTGACCGGTAGCGAAACGCGCGCGCCGGCCTGCCCGGTCACGTGTCGCCGGCCGCGACTCGACGAAATGAATCAGTCAGTGTGGCCCTGGGTTGCGGAGTAGTTCGGAGTTGTTTATACGTGCGTTACTAGGGCAACCTGCCTTCTTTCGGTTGGGCGTCGCCCGCCTTTCCCGTGGGCCGGCTCCGGTCCATTGTGACCTGAACTTTTTTTAATTACTTTTAACTCTTTTTTGAAGTGTTTCTTCCATGTTTTGGTGTGTTTAGTTACACAATATTATGTTTAATATTTTTTTATTTTAGTTTTATCGTCTTTTATTTAAAATGGACTCCCCAATACCAGAAATACTTCGACCAGTACTCGACGAAGTTAGAATAAAAAAAAAAAAAAAAAAAAACAATGGTTGGAAGGGGCTGTAAATAGTTGTAAATATTAGTTATAATTCTATTCAACATTATTATAATTATATTAAACATTTTTGATGTAAAAACTCGATATTGTGTTACGAAAAACCATGTATTGTCGTTGCGTGGGCCGGCTCGGTCACCGGAGACCTGCACTTTTGGACGCCATTTTTTTGGTGAAATAATGCAAGAACTCCAGTTTGCAGCCTCGATCTGGACTTCTAGAGACAAAAACTAAGTTTTTATAAAAAAAAATTTTCAGGCCCGCGGTAAAGGTTTCCGATATTCTTTGCCGCACTCAACGTGTTAATGCAAAAGATTAAATTTCTTCTTCGGATACACGCTTAGGGGGGGGGGGGGGGTACGAGAGTACTCCTAGTGTAACAAACTAAACTATACGTCTACCAGCATCATCATCACAGATATCAGTAACTGTTATGCTGGGCCCTCGCAGCCAAGAATAAACTTTCCTAAGCTGTTATTAGTGGAAATTCTAGATTGTTTAAAAGTACATGGTACGATAAAGGTTTTTGGCTCGAATATTCTGTTATCAAAGATGCGGTGTTTTGTTTTGGTTGTAGTCATTTTTTAGCTCTTTTTAAAGAGAGCTTAGCTATGACTTCCCTTGTCATCCTGTTTTTTGTCGTTTTTATTTATCAAAAAAATGAATTAAATTTCTTCAAAGTTTAAGATGTTTATGAGATGGTTTGTTAAAAAATAGGTTGCTTTAATACAAATAATGAGAAAATGCGCCATGGCACTGTATAAAGCAGTGCAGCTTGGGAGCGATCGCACCCATCAGGATGGCATTAGGGTTCCGCATGGGACCGATCGCTCCCATGCCGCCGCGAACGTGTTAATATATTGTATACAATATATATATATATATATATATCTATCAGATTTGTTAAACAGGGCTGCTAGGAATATTATTACAATAAACATATTTTGAACAAAACACCCTTTTTTTTTTATGAGATCCACTTTGCCCAAAGGTGCTCACTAAGAAACGCTTTTGAAAAGCTTCTTAAGGGCTCCACACCAAAGGACTTCAAAATTACTTTGAGACCTATGGGGTTGAAATTTCAAATGACACTCTCCTTTGTTCATAGGTCTTCACTAAGAAACACTTTTGTAAAATTTCTTCAGGGCTCCACAGGCCTTCAAAATTAATGTCAAAATTACTATAGAGTTTACGCAGTTGAAATTTGGCATGGGCCGAATAGTGTTCTTTTGTAATAGTCACTCTTTGCTGATAGGTGTTCACTAAGAAAAGATTTGTCAAATATATTTTTTAAGTTCTTTATGATTCTACCCCAAAAGGCTAAAAAAATATGAGTTATCCTTGTGGCCAATTTTTAAATGTGAATCAAGGAAACAATGGATCTCAAAGATTGTAGGGCCTACAGCCCTGCAGGGTTACCATTTGTAAAGGACTTTCATTTTTCTCATGGGTGCTCATTATAAAACGGTTTTGCAAATTTTGTTAACAGCTCTGCCCCACGGAACCTCAAAATTGCCATAGATCATAGCGGGTTGAAATTTAAAGTGGACAGTGCTAATATAATAGCAGTGCAGTATAATAGGTGCTAGCTAAGGTTTTGCAAAATCCCTTCAGGGCTTCGCTAACACAACGTCAATGTTCCAATAGAATTCTTAAGAAGAAGACTTTGTTACCCTTTAGAGATATTTTGTTATCTATAAAATAAAATCGCGAAGCCATGATGGGCCACAGATAGTAAAGGAACCCCCTCCCATTACAGGTACATACTGAATTTGATAAAGTTTTGGTATATATTTTATTTTTCCCATAACAGCTTGCAGGTAGGTAGGTAAATTTGCCAACATATGGGTGTTGTAAGCAAATATAGGTTACCCCAGATAACCTACAGTTATCTATTGGTTATCTGTGGTTAAACCCTTCCTAGTTTAACCACCGGATAGTACATCCGGTACTAAATTTTAAGAGGTTATGTTACCAATAAGAAAGTGAGTTAGAGTTTTGAGTTGAGTTTTCATAAGAATAACATGGTAAATGTATTTAGGGGTTTTTCTGTAACCAATCATGACAAGTTTTAAAAATTCAAAATAATTATTTTTTTAATTTTCAAGCTCATTCAAATAGTTTAATGGTTAGGCTACTTGTTAAAATTTATGGTTTTGTGGTGCCTTAAGTACACCATTGCCAAATTGTTTGGGCAAGTGCTGGAGCAAGAGTTGGGTTTAACTCGCTCAGCGAACTCATGAAATACACTATCGCTATCACTGTATGAGCTGATCTCGAAACACTTAGGCAAACAGTGAAGCAGTGAAGTTAGGCATTACCAAATCCTTTTTCAATTTAATTTCAGTAACAGCATGATTACGTTTACCCCTCATACAACCCCTCACATCTGCCAGATTGCGTATATCTTAGATGTGCTCATGTGTCAGGCCCCACAACACAGACTCCGGATGATAATAGGCCTACTGAAGAAACTCTAGGTTTCATTTTACCACTCCCTTTATAACAAGCAGTTATAAAATAACACCAAAAATACCCCATCGCAGCAGACCTGCGTACTCAGCGAATTTCCAAATGATCTTGCTTGAGATATTGTATTTTCCCCATAAACACCATAAAAATTGGAATGTAGGTTTGCTGCCTTGGGATGTTGTTAGAAAATGTTAGTTTTGTTATTAAATGTAATAGTTACATTAGGTAAATGTCAAACTGTATCAATATTTGGCACTTTTTAATTTTCCCCATAAACCCCATGGGGGTGAATATGTAGGTTTGCCGCCATATGGGTGTTGTAAGCAAATATCAGTTAAATCCTACCTAGTGAATGTACATACCAAATATTATCAAGTTATGGTGTTCTCTTCATTTTCCCCATAAACCCCATAGGGGTGAGTACGTAGGTTTGCCGCCATATGGGTGTTGTAAGCAAATATCAGTTGAACCCATCAAGTGAATGTATATACTCAATTTTATCAAGTTATTCCAATAAATAAGCGAGATACAGGGTTTTGTTGATTTCCCATAAGATTAACATGGAAAACCTATTTTTGGCTTTTCTCCGTAACCTGTTAAGCTAAGTTAAGAATTCAAAATACTACATTGTTAATTTTTTTAAGCTTTTTTAAATGGTTTCAGTTAAAATTGTTGAATTTTGAAAATTATGCTCCAAAAATGCAAAAAAACCCATTTTTGACCCCTTTGAAACCCCATAAAATCCTGTTCCCATAACCCGATCATGCTGGTTCGCGAACTCATGAAAATAGATCTAGTCTTACACCTTCATACCAAATTTTATCAAAATTTGAGGTCCCCTTCAAAAGTTATCAGTACCACGGACACATAGATATATATATAGATATATAGATATATATATACATATATATGAAAATGAACGAACAGTGTTTTTGGCTTCTGGGGACCTCAAAATGAAAAAGTACCATAGTCCCGGGCTTAGGTCTTACCATGGCTACTACCGTAATAGCGAATTCCCTATAGGGAAATTCGCTAAAATTAATACAAACCAACATACTCCAACTTTGGACCAGAACAGAAGAACCTCATGGCAGTATGTACTGGGTCACTGGGTGAATTCGTGCTGAATGCTTGGGTCTGCTCGCGTCCTTTGATTTGTGCAAAAACCGACCGCAGATGGAGCAAGCAGGCGAGCACGACACTTGAGAAGCGAACCATTGTGAACTAAGTCAACCAGAGTCAAGCTCACAGTTAGAACACTAACTGCTTGACCTTGCTCGCCTTGCTTAAAGGATACTGTACTGCAGGAATTTAATTAAAATTAAAGGACGATTAAGTGTTTTACTTTTATAACATCACGTACTTACCACTTTGAATTTATCTTCAAACAGGTGTTAATGTGTGGACTCAACTATGTATGACAATACTCAAGGAACTCTACAAGATTTCATTTGACCACTTCATTAATAACAAGCAGTTATAAATTACAATAACACCAAAGAGATCGATATACACAGAATAAACACCGAGACAAACCCCAACTCGATACCAGAACAAAAGCAAACTTAAGAGAGTGTGTACTGGGTCAATTCTTGCACGATGCTTGGGTTCGTGCAAAGAACCGACTCCAGATGTAGCACAGGCAAGTACAAACCAACAATGGCGATGCGAACCATAGCGAACTGAGTCGAGCGCAGTTAAGCACACCCAGCAACTAAAGTGCTCGACCTTGCTTGTCTTGATTCGACAATAGAGTACTGCAAGTTACAAAAACTGTTACTGCAGACTAATTACTATATTTCTCACCTCTAACTCTTGATATATATTTTTGTGATATTTAAAGCATTTTTAACTATGCATTTTCCTGATTTTGAGCGTTTAGTGTCAAATAGATCTTATAAAAAATCTAAATAATATTTTTGGAAAATATTTATACAATCTTACAGTTTTGGTAATATGCCTTATGTTCGCTTGTTAAACCTCAAAACCAAATTTAATTGCATAAAAAAATATTTAGTTTTTATTATTTTTTAAGTTAAGGTCTAGTGACTATGTGGTTGGTCCAACTGAACAATCTGTGAGATGTTTTTTGAAGATCTTCAAAAGAGCTACAGTTCCTATTGGGAAATTTGCTAAAAGTAAATACCCTCATCGCAGCAGACCTGCTAAACTCAGTGAATTTGGAAAGGAATTTGATATTTTGTATTTTCCCCATAAACACCATACGAATGAGTATATGTAAGTTTACTGCCATGGGATGTTGTTGAAAATAAAAAATTTTGACCATATGAAGCCATATACCAAGTTTCATCAATACAGTAGAAGACCTCAAATCCGGCCACCGATGGACAGGACCACTGGCCAGATTTCAAAATGGCTGGATTAACTGGCGGTATATTAAACATGTTAAGTAGAGACCTGTATTATATGTGTATTCCAACAATGAACTATTAGGATGTATTTAACAATGAAGGATATCACACTTGCCCAATCAATGTAATGTATCAACTTTTTAACCATCATGATTTGCTCCTTCTCAGAAGTTGTACCGCTGAAATGACGATCGGTAACGGACAAGGGGTCGCTAGCGATGAACCTGCGCTTAACAGAATATAATACTGGTCTTCTATCAACAAAGGCCCTAATAATGGGACCGTAAAAGCGACAAAATTTGTCTAGTTACCTAACCTCAACGATCGGACCGCGTAACACCCAACAAAAAGATAAAAATCACAGATAGAACACTAACAACAAGTTTTAGAAGATAGTCGTTGCCAAACAGTCCGGAAAATGCCAATTGAACTGATATATTTTAGTGACATATCATGGGAAAAGTTTACTCTTGCCGATTTTTTCCGTGGGAACGTCTGGGGCTGAATATTTCATTTCCGGAATACCGCGGCCGGATTATCCGGCGGCCAAACCATCCGAGTCCGGACTAGAGGGCATCTACTGTATAGGTTTATAAATAAAGGAGTTTGCCTATTCTCCATATGATTAACATGGAAAAAGAGTATGCAGGTTTGCTGCCATGATAATAACAAATACTTCCATCGCAGCAGACCTGCGTACTGAGAGAATTTCCTACTGATTTTGATATTTTTATTTTACCCACAAATACCATGGGGGTGAGTATGTTGGTTTTGGAAGCATGTATAAGTTGTACCTTTCCTAGTGAATTTACATACCAAATTTTATCAAGCTATGCCAATAAATAAGAAAGATAGAAAGTTTTCTTTATTTCTCTAAGAATAACATGGGAAACTTACTTTTGGATTTTCTGCACAACCATTTGAGCTTTTAACCAGATCAAAAATTCAAAATACTAAATTGTTTGTTTTTAGCTGTTTTAAAACGTTCAGGTTAAATTTGTAGAATTTGATAAATTAAGGCCAAAAAAGCCAAAAACCTATTTTTTACGATTTAGAAAACTCTTAAAACCCTGTTAACACCGCCCGATCATTCTGGTTTGTGAACTCGATAAAGTAAATGCTGCCTTACACCCCTGTATCAAATTTGATCAAAATCTGAGGTTTCGTTCCAAAGTTATCATGTTCACAGACACATATAACTTATATTCATAAAAGAGGGAATATGTATGTATGTATGTATGTTGCCTATGGACTCCAAAACCGCTCGACAGATTGCAATGAAACTTTCAGGTATTAATCAGCATTATTCAAGGATGGTTTGTGTGTAGTTAAGGTGCAAATCTGTCCAAAGGGCTCTGACCCAGAGGGCATACAATAGTTTAAAAAAATCTGAGAATCTAGATTTGTCATTTTTTATTGGTTGTTAAGAAACAAATTCAATGAAAAATTTTAATTTTAGGTATTCCAGCGATTTCTTATATACAGTAGACTCCCTCTTAACCGGCCACCTTTTAACCGGTCTCCGCTTTAACCGGCCTACCCTGACACAAAATAACATCTTTTTAACCGGCTATTTTTTATCTCAACATCGCTTTAACCGGCCGCGTTTCGCCAGAAACTAAGTTTTCTTATCTATAATTCAATTCAACTTTATTTCATATTGACGTTCTCAAACCAAACTATAACGTCCTGGACGGAAGTGACTGCCAACGGAAGTCAATGCGTTTGGACCTACTATCCAGTAGACCGTAGACCACAATAAAGAAACGAATTATTATCAGTGTAGGTTTATTGTGGATTTCATGGGTGGTAGATATTAGCTATAAATCATATACAGTAATGTATTTAAGGTTGTTTTCCAAGTAATAATTATATTTAGGTCATATAAAATTGTGGGATGGCGTTCTTACATGAACATCGGTTTAACCGGCCAATTCATTATCCGGCCGCGGCCTGGTCCCGAGGTGGCCGGGTAAGAGGGAGTCTACTGTATAAGGTGAGAGTAACAGCGAGTAAGAGTAGCACATGAGATAAACCTGATGGCGAATGAACGTAGCGAACGAGCTTAATTACCAATCAAATGAATTCAATCACGGGTCAAAGCTGTAGTGGAAAACAGCTGGTATAGATGTATATATTCATTCCACTCAAAAAAATGGTCAGTTACGTATAAACAAACTTATTCCCAATATAGCGGACAAATAATAAATTTTTTTTAAATTTGATGTTATGAAAAATATGATCTTAAAACAATATTTCAAAGAAATTTTTATTCATGAGATTATTTTATTTTACTAAATGGTTTAGGAGAAATAATCAATTAAAGTTAGCCTCATGTTATATTCTTATGGGACTAAAAATTAACTTCAACTGCCTGTAGTTCCCTAACCATTAAGTTTAGAGAAAGATGTCAATGAATGAAAAAAAATCTTCAAATTGCATGGTAAATCCAAAAATGACATTATAATTGGGGGTTCATATTTAAAATTTTTTATATGACTGCCATATTGAAAAATGGCAGCCATTTACAAAATATTTATTTACTTAATTTTAAACTTCTTTAAAATTAAGGGAGTGTTCCCCTTTTAAAGTTTACTGTAAGATGTATATTTTACAAAATCCCAATAGTGGCACAGTTAAAAACACCCTGTATAAACAAATATGAATTTGAACGAACGGAGTTTTTGGCTTCTGGGAACCTCAAAACAAAAAAGTAACATGGTCCCAGGCGTAGGTCTTACCATGACTACTACCGTAATAGCATATTCCCTACATGAAAATTAGCTGAAACCAAGATTTTTTAAACATAAATAGATGGATCTCAACCAAATGAAGGTAAATACCATGTAGGTCCTACCAAGCTAAATACCGTACCAAGACTTTAATATCTCGGTAACCAATGGATATAGAGAAAAGTTTTAAAGTACTATATCATGTGTTTTTTTCAAGCTAATTCCTGAAGTAGAAATTTTGATTTTGCGATTAAAATTATGCGATTAAATCAATAGAATCAACAAGTTTCATTAAGTCACACTACTATTGAATGGAAATATCTTTGGATCTGATTGATATATCTATCATATCAACAAACTTACCAAATCAATCAATACCTAGCCTAAATAATAACTTTATACGATAACAATTAGTAATTACCGTACCCCTATTTTTTTTAGGTTTTTATTCCCACATTTAGGCTTCAATAAAAAACAAACCATTTAACCTAACATAATCAATATCAACAAAACCAAAACAAAACTAATCATAATGACAAAATAACAAACATAGAACATAAGACCAATTAGGCCTACCGATGTATCTTACTTAAATGTGGACTTTCCTGGGCTTAGGATGGTTCATCATGTTAATGGATTTTAGTTTATTTATTTTTATTTTATGTATCAACGGCATAGCCAATTTACAATGAGAATAATTAATAATAATAATAATAATAATAATAATTACATTCAAGAATTCAGCTGTGAGTTAGCAGACTACACATACATAATAATGATAGATGATAACAGGCGCATTACAAAATAAATAAACATGCACTATAGCTACAATACAGGCTCAACACGTTATGTAAAGAATATAATTAAATTACAATTCACTATCAATGACTAGATGTAAGTAAATACACAAAAGGATATATGATTACTGACACATTCCGAAATAAATAACATGCAAATAAATAGGATAATGCAGGCTGAATGTGACTTTTGGAAAACATAAATAGATCACAGCTCATCTAGTATAGCCTATGCATGAAAAACAAGCAGAATTCTAATGCTAAAGACTAACTTAATGTAAATTATCCGTGCAACACAATGTTACAGTCCACATGCAGCAAGCAATGAGTCGGCTCAACTTGACAGAAGCACCAAGGCACACCTTCGAATTCGTTGTTCGCTGTCAAAGAAGACATCACACTCTGAGGCCACTTTGTTGCCCAGTCTTACAAACCGAGCGAGAGGACTGTGGTAGTCATAGTTGGTAGCGTGATGACGGCGACTCAGAAGTTCTCGGGACCTGGTGTTTGACGGTATTCTGAAGAAAAATTCTGCCAGAAGAGCCGAGCAACGCACGTCTCCATTGAGAAGCTTAAGGAGGTAGATCACATCCGCCACATCACGTCTCAGGGCAAGAGGTGGAAGTTGTAGGTTTTCATATAGCCAATCAATTGGCACCTCCAAGTACTCATAGCCGAGACGAACCCCAACCAGACGAACAAAACGTCGCTGCACTAACTCCAATCTGGCCTTGGCTCCAACTGTGTAGGGGGACCAGATGGGACTGGCATACTCCAGGAGTTGACGAACTAGAGCACAGTAGAGTGATCGAAGAGCATTTGGGTTGCTGATTCCTCTTGTGAAGCGTGTTATAAAACCCATCATTCTACTGGCTTTACTGCAAATGGTATCGATGTGGGTTGAAAAACTCATGTCACTGTCAAAGTGAACACCCAAGTCCTTTATATTTTGTACTCTAGGAATTATGTTACCCGATATCTGGTACTGATATTCGACAGGGCGCTTTGATCGGCAGAAGGTTAGTGTAGAGCATTTGCTGGGGTTGATGGACATGCCATTATCAGAGCACCACTCCTCAATTGCTAAAAGGCTTTCCTGCAACTTTTGGGAATTTTCAAGCGATGTAGCCTCGATGAAAATCTTCAGGTCGTCCGCAAATTGAAGAGCATTGACAGAGATGACCTCAAGAAGATCGTTGATGAAGATATTGAAGAGACACGGGCCGAGCAAAGAGCCCTGAGGGACCCCCGAAGATGGAAAGAAGTGAAATGATCTTGCTGGGCCAATTTTGACCATCAACATGCGATCTTGCAGGTAGCTGGATAACCAAGAAAGTAGAGGATCGGCGATACCACATCCCTTCAACTTGGACACGAGAATGGAGTGGTCAACTCTGTCGAACGCTTTGGCCATATCAATATAGACGGCGTCGACTTGCTTGTTCTTCCTGAAGGCGGCCAAGACATATTCTTGAAAGAGAAGCAGGTTAGAAACTGTGGACTTTCCCCTCACGAAGCCGTGCTGCGATGGATGAATGAAGCCTGAGGTATGGAAATTTAGCCTGTCTAATACGAGGCTCTCAAAGCACCTTATTAAGGTCTAACAAAGCCTTATTAAGCACCTTAAGGAGTTGAGGTTAATGTTAGTTTTTGTTAGAGTAAATTTTGTCATGCTAAGTTAAATTTTGTATTTTTCACAGAAATTTTCAGTCCTATTCAATTGAAATATCTATATATATTTTCATTCAATAGTAGTGTAGGCGCTGTACGAAACTGTACCCACAACAACGATATTGAGGTAAGATATAGGCCTACGAACAATCAAACCTAACAATCTAACAGTAAGCCTCCTTCACTTTTATGGAAAGCAATATTTATAACAACAAAATTAATTGTTTTTGGAAACATTTAAGTCATATTCCCTCAATACAATTTGGTAAAAAATACCTTGCTGATTCGTATTTAGCAGCATATTGGTGTGACGACGCTATATTATGAAGTCTGCATCTCTTGACAACTAAGACCTACAAATAAAAACTTAGGTAGTTTGTTTTGTGTTTTCCTTTAATGTAATTAGGCTGTATTACTTAAAATTTGGGCGAAACTTCGTTAACCGACTCCACCATTAGGCCTATTATCGATGTGGAAATTTCAATGTTGCGATAATATTGCTATTTTATACGATACAATTATACGGTACGTTTACGATTTTATCGCCTGATATAGTTTTGTTATAATATAATTAAACATACCATTTGACAATAAAACAAATTTAGGCCTAAGTTATTGAAAACAAGTACGGTAATTGAAAATAACAAAAACAAGTAAATATTGTAACTAATGTAACTTGTAACATTATCAAAGAACAACAAAAAATAAACTAACCAAGTTTATTGTGTAGGTGTATCTTAATTGTAAAAAGAAGGAGACTTTGTTAGACCTAAAGTGGCGTCACACAAATGCTGCCAAATACGAATCAGAAAGGTATTTTTTTGGCTAATGTAATCGAGGTAATAAGCCTATGCGTTTGAAATGTTTCCAATCACCATTGATTTTGTTGTTATGAACATCGCTGTCAATAAAAGTGATGGAGGTTTATGGTTAGACTGTTAGGTTAGATTATTATTATGATACATTTCTTATTTCAATATTATTGTTTTGTTGATTTGATTGTTTTCATCGCACAATTTTAATCGCAATAGGCCTATAAAAATTTTCACATCGATGAAAACAGTGGACTCGGATAATAAGGCTTCGCCATAATTTGTACTTGTTTTGGTTATTTTCAGTTACTCGTTTGCAGTATATTTGTTTTATTGTCGCACGACATTTTTAGAACAACACTGAATCAGGGTACCTAATAAAATCGTACCTGTATCATGTGATTGCATTATCAATAAAATAGCAATATCATCCCAATTTTGAAATTTTAACCATTGATAAAAACTATGGAGTAGGAAATCAAACTTTTAACGATCTATCTAGGACTGTCTCTAATAATTCACTAAAACATATGTTAACGTTCTCAATTAGGCTACTCTTAAAAATAACCTATGGTAGGCTAACTGGCAGAGATCCTCATTAAGTTATATTCAACTACTGTACATGTCAAGTAACTTAAGCTCTATTTTTTACACCAAACATTAGCCTAGTAACTTAAGCCTCAAGTCCTTCACATTTATAACACCCACAACAAGTTGTCTTCCATATTAAGTTACTTGACCCAACCGGGACTTCTTTTGGTTTATATGTTCCATTAAATTAATTTTAATAGGGTCTATATGAATATAATTGTTACAGTTTATTGGTTTGGTTAACATATTGGCAGATTCAAAATTTGCCAATTAGCGCTTCTGAATTAGGCCTACTTCAAAAATTGAATTAATTAGCCTACAGTATGAAAGTAACAGGAATGATACAAACATAGCCTTTGTGGTATTCTTCTGTAATTCATGATTTACACTGCTTTTTAAGGTGTACAAAACCCACTAAAATCCAAAATGTAATGAATACACATTGATACACAACCTGCACAGAGAAATAAAACAAGTGACCCCCTGGCCCTAAAAGGCTTTGCCTACCAAAAGTTGTCAAGAAATAAATAATCTAGAACTTACTGTTCAATTTACTTCATAAAACACTTTTTAAAGAAAAGACATTAATTAGTTGTGTATACAATATAGTTGATTTTCTTTACTAATTTTAAACTTAATTGGAGCCGACAATATGACATTTCACATAACCTCAACTTTGTTTATGTTTATAATGCGATGCGACAACTTCACTCCGCTCATTCGCTCCGTTCTGAATCCAATAATTTGGACTGGCCTGGAATATAGTCGGTCAATAGACCAATCAGAAGGTCTCAGTCTTGATTGTTAAGACTCGCAAAGACGTTGCTAAAAAATAAACACAGCACCGACCACTAAAAATGTCTCCAATGCATTTCTTATGGGGAAAATGAAAAAGTCACTTTTTAAGATTATTTTATTAATATCCAACCAAATACTTTCAACAAAGAAAGGGTTCTTAACAGTTGTATAAAGAATATACGACTGAAATTTGAGGTCAATCTATTACTTCTATCGAGCGTAATCGTCGGACAAAGAATTAGCACTATGAGTCACTCTAGGTCTATTCTTCGAATAGACAATTAATAAATTGAATTAAAAAATAAATAAATTTGAACAAAACTTGCCCAGTTTCAAGTTTTATAATTATATTGTATATACGTTTAAATTTCTATGTACAATACATATACAGGGCCAATAGGGCAAAGCCCAGAAGCTTATAAATAACAGAAAAGGCCTATCAATCTCTCTGCTAGATAAATAAAGTATAGTTTTACAAAACCTCAGGTCAATCAATCGGTCCAGTAGTCTTTGCGCCTATTCAAGACACACAAAGCTTTCCTTTTTAAAGATACATACTTTCATTTTTTTATAGATAGATTGAAAATTTTATTTTAGGAAAATGCTACTCAAAAACCTCTATCGTAAGTTTAAGTTCTTTGTTTACATTTTAAATACTTTTCTCCCACACCAATATTCTCGAGGAGGAAGTAAAAAAAAAAACCCCTATAGAAAAGGGAAGACTAAAGGCGTGCTCTGACATCTCACCCTCACTTAATAAACTTAAATGTAACTTTAAACATTTTGTAACATTTTACAACATAATTATAGAGCGAAGCTCGGCTCCCCGGTACTAGACTTAATTTATAATAAATAAATTTTGGTAACGTCACCGTCACCCTAAATAAAACCTCCTAATTCCTGGTCTAGCACCTTACATTATGCAGTTGAGTTTTCTTATGGCTGTTGGGTTAATTTGTCAATGCAGATCATAATGGGAGGTTGGAGTTTAGTTTTAACTGGCGCTCAGACTGTTACAGTTACTGGAAGATAGCCAAAGATGCAGACAGAAGCATTGTGAGTAAACTATAGGTTCTGGCACAATCCACACTGACCTACTCAACCATTTCCTCTCTCCTTCTCGTCCATCATTCCGTTCATCAAATTCTTAAACATTTAGGGCCGTTTGCACCATTTCAGTTTTAAAAACTTGTCATCAGTTTAAACCTAAGTTACAAGAATTTAAAGTCACTTCCTTGCATGCATAGTTTAAACTCACACCTCCCGCTTTTTTAACTGTTTTAAACTAGATTATATTTAATCTGGTTTACAATTTATTTGTGGAAATGAAAGACTATCACGCAAAAGACTATTTTGGAACTAATAAAAGAACCAAATGTACGATTCTTTCCCAGATTGAAAACTACAATACTCCTCCAGATTTTAGATAATATTTTAAATCAGAAAAACTTACACTCTAAACTTGTTAAGGCTTCTTTTAAAATTCATAATTGACGAATAAAAGCTAATAGAGGTCATTAAAATAAAAAGACTAATATTAAAAAAGAAACCTGAACGACAAGACAACTGATAAATCCTTCATTTTCTAAAAGTTCTTTTGAAGAAGACAATACTGCTATAAGGACGCGACCTTCAACGCGTGTGACCTCATTCATCCTCAGAGCGAATGAATGAGATCACTCGCTCAACCATAGGTTCGTGACGTCACTCCCATTCAAGGTTTTTTATCAAACACACTTTTATATGGAAAAATATTTTGTTAATTAAATGCGTTTTTAAATAGTGAACAAAGCAAAATATTGAAGACTTAAAATTTAATTTTTTTGTATGTAATTCGTTATACTGTTCCGGCCACATAAAACAGAACGTATAAAATAATCGTGTAAGTTAATTAAAAACAAAAACATAAAATGAAGCTTCTAAAGCATTTAGCTGTAGTTTTTCAACAATTACAGGATGTGCTTTATGATACATGTTTGGATACTGCCCTTGGTATGAAAGCTCCTTTGCGCAATTATACCACATAAACAAAAGAAATATATCTACAAAATAAGGGGCCGGGGTTTCTATAGAATAACATATAGTCTAAAATTTTAGTTGATGAAATCTACCAGACTATTTATTGTGTAAGACATAGATTAAAAGATTATAAAAAAAGTCAGGTTACAACAACAATGGTGACATCTATTTTCTTCCGCAAGGAAAGGTAGATGGACAAGAATATATGGAAACCAAAACAAATACTATAACCTACAGTTTAAAGAGTTAAACTAAAACACCATTAAATTAATGGGTTACCAAGTTTATAATACTATTATAGTAATTTCCAAACCAGTAGGTTTGGTCTAAATCTCCTTTTTAGCGAATTTCCCTATAGGGAATACGCTATTACGGTATAGTAGTCACGGTAAGACCTAAGCCCGAGACCATGATACTTTTTCGTTTTGAGGTCCCTATATATATATATATATATATATATATATATATATATATATGTGTGTGTGTGTGTGTGTGTGTGTGTGTGTGTGTGTGTGTGTGTGTGTGTGTGTGTCCGTGAACACGATAACTTTTGAACAGAACCTCCGATTTTGATGAAATTTGGTACAGGGGTGTAAGCCAGCGTCTACTAGGTTGAGTTCGCGAACCAGAATGATCGGACCATGGGAACGGGGTTTTATGGGGTTTCAAAAGGGTTAAAAATGGGTTTTTGGCTTTTTTTACTTTTATTTAGAAAATTCAACAATTTTAACTTAAACCATTTAAAAGAGCTTAAAAAAACAAACAATCTGGTATTTTGAATTTTTTACCTAGCCTAAATGGTTATGGAGAAAATCCAAAAAGTATGTTTTCCATGTTATTCTTTTGGGAAATCAACAAAACCTTCTATCTTGCTTATTTACTGACATATCTTGATAAAATTTGGTATGTACATTCATTAGGAAGCGTTTAACTTATGTTTGCTTAGAAAACCCATATGGTGGCAAACCTACATACTCACCCCTATGGGGTTTATGGGGAAAATAAAAAGAACACCATAGCCTTATAAAATTTGGTATGTACAATCATTAGGTAGGGTTTAACTTATATTTACCAACAAAACCCATATGGCGGCAAACCTACATACTCTCATCCCCATGGATTTTATGGGGAAATAGAAAATATACCAAAATTCCATTGGAAATTCGCTGAGTACGCAGGTCTGCTGCGACGGGGGTATTTACATTTCAAAGCGGAATAGCTTAGCAAAGCTTTTTGAGATTGACGTTTACTTATCTTAGAAATGTCCCCCAAGAATTCAAATTAGTTGTAACCTCGTTTACGTGGAGGTCAATTTTGAAATATCCATGGTCAATGTCTTTTAATCCAATTGTGCATTTCTGAGTACACAATCTATATAAAGACCTGTAAACTGCGTGGCCAGCAAACGAAGAGGCGGCTTTGACACCTCGCCAGCTCAATATATTGACCACTTTAGTTGTTGAAATACATAGCTCAAGCTCACTGTGGCAGGCTCGAGCCTGGGGTGCACATGGTGGTTTTGGGTCATGCCCAAGGCGAAAAGTCTATTTTTAGAAATGCCAGACACATAATAGCCAACATTTTCTTAACTGGGTCATTGCCACTTTTTAGTAAGGGCCTATGTATGGATGGCTGAGATAAATGTTCATGCTCAATGTACGTGAGCAGAACCTACAAATGCTAATATCATTCTGGCAGACGTTTAATTATTCATTTTGGTTATTCCAGTGACCAAGTGGTCACTAGATTACACATTCTTTGATTGATGTGCAGAATTTGGACAGAAAATTTCACTAAGATTCCGAACGGGCTTATCGATAGACAAAAATGCTACGTAATCGGCTATACCTTATAATTTGAACAGGTCATCCTGTTTCCCTATAAAAAATGCATAAAGGAAAATGCATGTAATCAAATAACTATTACCTTATGTTGTCATGGCTCTGCTCAAATTGACAGAACGAGATATTGGTATTTTCATGAGCAAAATTGAAAAAAAGTAATCAGAAGATAGCAGAGGAAAACCAGTCTAACGTGAGCCGCAGAATCTCACTCGGGTGTAAAGAGACCGTGAATACGGAAGTACACCAGCTACACCAGTAACCAAATGGGCACCGATGAGTGAATGTTCAACATCAACTCAAGAGCTAGACCGCAACAGCTAACGGCTGCTTGGATGGTCAAACCGCTTTTCCTTTTTCTTCTTTTGGAGAGAAGAGCAAGCTGTCTATTGCACAAGAGTATTTTTCGATAGTTGAAAAAATTATAATTTTTTAAGTTGAGACTATATTGTAAATACAAACAAATTACAGAATCAACGGGGGATGTACCCATCTCTGCACATCTGTAAACGCATACATAGTAAAATGATCCAAATCACATCAGCCTATTTCTGTCAAGCTTTGGCCCAAAGCACGACACTTTTGCAGGCATGCAGCGTGGGGCTCCATAAACACTCGGGTAATGTTCGATTTTCGTCGGCGACAATCGCTATTGATCTGTTATTGCCCTGCCCGTTAGCCGGTTCCACAAACAACTCCATTTACGCTAACTGCCGCCGTAAACAGACTCTGATTTTTATCGTCCGTCAAACATTGGTTGGCAGTTATGCGAGTAAACAGTGTGGAAGATGAACAATAGTATAAATAACAACGTGAATCGCAAAACATTGATATTGTGTATTTTGCAGGACTGCATTTATATTAAGTTGTATGACGTTCAAAGCTATGCATGCACATTTTGTTCAATCAATTGATATGCGTTGAAGGCATCGCCTATCCAAAAGACCTCGATTAAAATACTGTATGGAACATAAACTTTAAGAGTGTAACTGAGCATGAAACGTTATTTATGGTATTTTGTATTTTTTTTTTTCTTTATCAAAGCTATCTTTGAATTGAAAAAAATCTATTTTTAATAAGTTTGATTATCAGCAATAGCAATCCAGGATCATATATTTAAATTTGTACGCGTTTTGCACTCCTATACCTATTATTATTATTATGTAGCGTGGTGCTGGGAAACGCGTACAAATCTGTTCTGGGCTATTGATAATTGATGATGAGTTCAATCTATAAAGCAATTTTGTACTCGTATATCGCATTCTCGATTATTTTTTTCGACTCGTCTACGACAAGGTTTCGTTGATTATTTGCGACACAATTCTACAACGCAGTTTTAACCGTTTAACACATAGTAACAAAATCTTTTAACGAGATTTTCTTACCCTACAGATTTTTTCCAGAGAGTGAGAACAGTCGCCGGATCGATGGCAGCGTGAGTGGCTGACGAGGCGTCAGCATTCCCACAATCGGATCACCGGATTGCCAAACTTGTCGCACTCCCTCGCCCTCGCGAGGCGGAGGGAAAAAGGAAATCCGCCGCATACCTGTATTTTAATGGAGGGCCCCTTCAGAACGTCATGCAGTGCTTATATTGAAAAATAAGAAGGACGAAGGAAGAAGAAGAAAATAAATAATCGAATAAGTTTAAAATAAATGAAAAGACTGAGGGAAAATGAGTAGATGAAAATGTAATTAATGAAAAATTATATAAAATTGTAAATAAGAGAAAAAACTATAAATATTTTTTGTAAATTCCCGTGCATTGTAAGACTTTGTCGGAGGAATAAAATTATGATTAATTATTAACTGCTTTACCTGCTCTCATTAAGTCCGATGATGGTGTGAGGAGTTTTAAATGAAAAATAAAGACCTGGGCTATTTTATTAGCTTTTGGATTTATTATATTTTGAATCCATATTAAGCTATAAATAGTTCAAAGTTCATTAACTTCAGGCTATCATAGCTTGGTATAGATTCAAAATACCATACAGTAAGTCTTTTTAATCATACCATTGCGATAAACGTTGTTTTCGGAACGGTCAGCTGTGTTCGAAACTAGTTGATTCCCGGTGGGTTGGATAAACGTGTTGGTAAACAAAGTTTTCGGGACTAGTCCTCGAAACAGTGGTTTTCGGGACTAGGCGGGGCCTACGAACGTAGGCCCCGGACTAGGCCGGAAAAAAACTTCCAATGTTTGACACCACTAGCGCTGCTATTCTGCTTACAGTAACTTAAACCTCGTTGACTCCAATATATTAATGTCAAACAGCTGATTGTTTAGTTGTAAATAGTTCAAATACAAGATAAACAAATAACAACGTAAGAGGGGGTATATAGGTTAAAATTTATTAATTTTTATCCAAACTGTATATTTATTAAAGGTGGTATGATGAAAAGTACTGTTCGTAACTCGTCCGAAAGTGGTAAGTAGTGTAAAATTGCGGCCGCTGGCCCAGTTCAAGGTCACCTGAGGGATGACGTCATCGAGGTCAATGACCTCACCGATGACGTCATCACTAATGACGTCATTTCGATGACGTCACACCCATGACGTCACAGAAATGACGTGCTGATGACGTCATCACCCCTTACGTCATCAAAACGACGTCACCGACGCCACTAAGGTCAAGGTCACGCAGAAACTTAAAATTTTTTAGCACTTTTGCCGTTTCTCGCACTACGCTCCGAGTTTCAGTCAGAGTCCCCGTGACCTTGACCACTTGGAGCGAATTTTCGACGAGAAACGGCAAAAGTGCCAAGTTAAACTCGAGTTTCTGACATGACTCTGCCTAAATGGGCAATCGGTTATCCCTCAGGTGACCTTGAACCAGTACAACGCCCGCAATTTCATGTTACTGTGACCTTGAACACTTAACAACGGAGCGCCGACACCGATGCGCACCCCACGACAGCCACCGAGTGACTGACTATCAGGCTCTGTGTACTCTAGGTATATGGGGAAGTGGAGGGGGAAATCTCAAGGTCATCCAAATGGAGTTTTAAAAAAGTTGAAGAGTAGAAAGACTACTCTTGTGCTTCCTGGGCGACCTCATCAATCTCTAATGGATCTGTAAACCAATCCGATCTGTAGCGGCAGGAGTCCAGAAAACAGGTGCACCACCCATCAGGTTGTCCGTAGCATTTCCGACAATTGGTAAGATTGGAGAAGTGAAATTTAATACACCGCTGCGGACAACAAGTATAAAAGTATTTGGATTTGTAGATTTTGAAAGTTTGTAGTACCGGCGGTGGCAGCTGTTGGTTCTTGCATCTACACCTGCAACATCCGAAGCATTCACATTGCCGGCAGGCCAGCCCATCCACTTGCCACTTTGGTAAGAGGAAACACTTATCCTCACAGCAATAGGTTGTCCCCGTCTCTTCCTCCCAAC
>JAQYXR010000634.1:0-68640 GCA_030545055.2 Neoaliturus tenellus
TTGAAAAAATGTATATATTGTTAAAACGTAGTCCTTTTGGATTAGTTATAAGGTTAAAAACAACATTTGTTTTTCCACAATTTGAAGGACCGGTTATTAAACATTTTATGGAGTTCGGTAGTAATTCCCCATGTTTACCACCGGTTTAACTTGTCACTATCCACTGTCAATTCATCTATGTTATTAATATTAAATCGTTCCTTTTGCTGTACAATATCCATCTTGTTTAAAGGTTGAACACATAATGAGTTATCAAAGTATTATACCAAGTCTTTTGTAGGAATCCAAGCATCTTCACTCTTGTCAAATCCCAACCAACGGACTTTAACTTTATCCTTTTTTCTTTGTGTAAAACCTTTTCGACAAGATATACATCGCCAACTGTTGATTTCAATAGTTCATGCCCATAGAATCCGCCTTGAAGTAGTTCACCTTTGTTGTCCTTTAAAATGTACGTTTCTGGTATTGTCGGCTGCACTTTGTAGATTGTAAATACTTCGTTAGTCCAGTTTGGTAGATATCTCTTACTGAACACCCCTTTGTATTTACTTATACGCACCTTATCGTTTACTTTAAACTTTTTAGGTTTTAATCTTTCAATTTTGGGAGCCGTATTTTTTTTAATACCGCTCCAAAACAAGCTTAGCATTGCCGCTATTTACTTGGATAGGTTTCATACCAATAGTGCGATGATATTTGTTATTGTACTCTTTTATAAGCTGCGGTAATATATCGTACCACACATACGATCCTCGTTTGGAAATGTTTTGTACATCGCTCCTTTCACGTTCTATTGAATCGTTCTATTATCGAAGCTTTGACTTCCGAATTTGTAGAATAATGATTTATGTTATATTTTTTCATTAATGTTGCAAATTCCTTATTGAAATATTCTTTTCCATCATCAGTTTGTAAATGTTTTATGACAAGTTTATTTCTTTTAATAGTCGTTTCCATAGCTTTTGTAACACTTTTCCCACTCTTGTCCTTAAGCGGTAAAGCGTCAGCGAGCTTGGTAAACAGTCTATAATCGCTAATATATATTTAAATCCTTTATTTAATTTACTATGCGGTATCATTTCGATGAGTCGGCTTGGTAGAGATCGTTCATTCCTTTAATAACTGTATTTCTTCTTGAAATTTTCTTCTTGCCGGTTTATGAAGTTCATGTACAATCTTATCCTTCAGTCCTTCCATTCTTAGATGTTGTTTCCACGCCGGTTGAAAAAAATACTAATCCTCAGACTGGTTTGTCTTCTTTTATATTATTAACAAATATGGGTCAAGGCCGAATAATAGCTGTGTAAAAAAGAGGGGCATGGCATTGGCTGCCATGCTCCCCTCTTTTTACGGAAAGGAAAAAAGGAAGTAGGTGAAAGGACGAAGAACAGGTTTTATTGGTCGATAGGAGTTAATGAATAATGTCCAAAGGGAAAGAGTGTGTATATTGTCTTGCTGATATGCCTCTTGTCATCCTTGTAGCTTAGCGCCCATTTGGTTTGTTTAGCACATGTAAACTTGATGGTGAAGCTTCTTATCGTATTAAAAGTTGCTGTGGTTTCTATATTTTCAACAGACATCTTTTAAAATGTTCAAATTGTACATTCTTCTTTAGATATGATGTTTTAATGCCTTTTGCCTTCTTCACAACTTGATGTTCTTCTTTTTCCACTTATGTATAGTTGAAACGAATAAAGCTTGGACATCAAAGCCACAATCTCTTCCATAGGCGCACCATTGGTTTCATCTTTGAATTTCCTAAAACTTTCTTGTTTATTCCATTGTCGTAGTTAGGATGGTGTTGCGGATAGTCAGAAAAATCAAAATCATCTTTATAAATAAAAGTGCGTAGGTCTTCATACATATCATTGGTATAATCCAATAGATGAATGCGATCAGTGTCCATGTATGCGATTCCAATGTTCTCTCTTCATAATGTTTCACCATTTTATTATAATGAAAATCGTACATATGAGTTTTTGATATGTCTAAATGGACATTCCGACATAAACAGGGCGATCCATCTTAATTGAAATTTTGTTCATAGAAACGGCAACAAGGTTTTCATTAATAATTATTGAAGATGCAAAGTTTGGTTTTTTGGACCAACTTTTGTAATTTGGTTGCATCATTAACCAATCTTAAATCTTTGTGATTCCTCTTGTTTTCTAATGTTTTGCCGAATATAGGCATTATTCATCAATTTAAAGAAATCCTTTCAAAATTGGACGTCGCTGCAGTTCTTCTTCTAGTGTTGTTATCTATATAGGATTTCAACCAACAGGATTGAGAAAATTGTAACACCTATTAATTTTGGTAATTCTTAATCCCATCTCTAACGCTTGTTGTACTGTCCAATAATGTGCTACATACCTCGTCTTGTTGGTGAGTGTCATCATTAACTTCGACCATCTACCAGTCGGAGATACTTCTGTTTTTGCTAATAGCGGCAAGTCGTAATGGTGGTCGTGAGATGTTCGGGGTACTCAAAATCAACGTCAAAGATGTAACCGGTATCTCCGTGTTTAGGGATATCGGCGATGTTATCAATCGAATTTGGATCAACCCGATTTAAAATTATCATATGGAAGGGGTTTTGACCTAGCCCATCCATATAGGTTATTCGCGTCAAATAACCTATAAATGTACTTGGTTGTGACGCGTCATAGTTGGGGAGGTATTTATTGTTGGCCTTTTACATATCTGGTTACACTTTGCGTTAATCCTCCTCGGATACCAGACTCTATCATCAACACCATATCTATATCGGTTAGTAGTTGAAGTTTACAGTTTGTTTCTTTTAACATGGCCTGCCATGCCAGTCCGGGAGCTGTGTACGAATGAGAGGGTCTAATCCGTATGCTTTTAAACAGGTATTCCTAAATTCTTCCATTATGTCACATAATAGTGTCACATCCAATTTAACGTAGAAATCTGAATATTCTCCCAAAGTTCTCATCCCTAATTCATTCCATACCTTACAAGCGTGTTGATAATCTTCCTCACTGATGTCCTCTTCGTATAATTTACTCTTAAAAGCTTCTCTAGGTGGAAGTGAGGTTTCTTCAAATCTTTCCAAACTGTCGATATAATCATAAGGGAAAACACCTTTGCGAAGAACTAGATCCAATTTATCGTTATTTACAATCATTCTTGTTTCTATTAAATCTTCCTTTCCTGAGATTTTCTGAAGTCTCGATAACTGCACGGCATAAACCGGTACGAATCTAAAAATCGTAATTTTATATTTCCAATCTTCTTACTAAAGCTTATAAACTTTTCAGTTGTTTCCGCGATAACATCAATCGCACCGTCATCTCTCCCCAATTCTGGTATTATAAGAATGACCATCATAACCGGCTAAGGTTATGCAGTATTACAGGTATATTTCTAGGATCTTGTAATTGATGTTGCATCCGTTACATGCCGCACCCCTATATATCCTGTAAGATGATCATGATCCTTAACTTTGTAGTTATTCAAAGTAAACTCATTTTTACATAAAAAACAATGGGTGGCATTTTCATGTTGAATTTCTTCTTCTTCATCCATAGGTATCATTGGCACAATATCACTATACAAATTTTCTACATTCCTAGCTATTTCAATAGATGATCAAGAAATGTCGCAGCAACATCTTCACCACGGTACACCACGCGGGTCTTGACGTTAATCCGTACCCATTTAATGTTCTTCAGCCAATGTAGATTTAACCAATAAACAAAAACTGTTAGGCTTATGCATTGATATTTTATACTCTTCCTTGCTTCAACATTTTCATCTTCAATAGGACAAGTGTTGATTCAAAATCAGCATATACACACTATAGGAATGCGATACTGATGGAACACCTTTTCAAATTGTAAGTATGATTTACTTAATGGTGGTAAGATAATCTTTGCTTCAAAGTGTTCATTACACAGTTGTTTATGTTCTTGTAACCAATTTCGGCCTCCATTTCTTTCTTCTTTAAAACAAAAACATCTTTTACAAATTACTTTTTTATGTTCATTTTTTGATAGCTGCTTGTTGACGAGTCTTTCAAATGATTTTATCCATACGTAGTGTGACACTTCATCCTTTGTAAGTAACAACAAGTCCGTATGATCTGCAAGCTCGTTCTTCACCACTTTTAAAGGATAAACTTTATTGGAACTGTCCAGAAGCAAATACGTTAACTGATATTCCGGGATTTTGTTTTTCAAATTTTGAAATACACTTCAACCCTACCGGGTAAGACATACCTTGAAAATTATATCTATATCTGTAGTTTTCATATTCGACGCCAGGTCTTTGCGCATGGCGTGTCCACAATTTGGAGGTCATGGCGTATCGAAAACATTCCATATCTTCATTTTCCACATTTACACATGATTTTGTATCTTTGATCCTTTTCGGGAGTGCAATATAACTGCTGCCCATCAGCCCATAAACCATGCTTGTGAACTCTTATGTCCAACCTACGACGCTAACCAGACTCCAACCTGATCCTCTTCCTTCGTGTTCTTGAATTTTCGTCAAAATCTCTTCAAAACAATCTTCTATTATTGAATCAATATCCGAATTAAGCCATGATGGTTCGATTTTTGTTATAAATCCTCTTGGTGACATTTCTTCTTCTACATTGATAAACATGGCGTCCTAAAATCAAACCAAATTTAATAAAGTTTAATCGTTTTAGTTCTTCTTTTAAAATCTTGATCACAATTGGTTTAGCTTCAGCAACAAATTGTTCTAATTCCAGATTTTCGTTTTGAATTTTGTGATGCATCACCACTTTACCGGGTAATGCGTGAATACTTAAACTTGGTAGTGTATTAGATGGTCCTGCTGTTACTTCTTCTGTAGATATGTTTCTATTTTCTCTTACTGTAAAATTTTCATTCTATTGTGATACAACTCCTTATGAATGTCTAACCCCATATACAAACAGGAAATGCAAATAATGCATTTTAATTGCATTTTTCATTACACAAATACACTTAAAATACCTTCTCGTAAATTGCATTTGGCTAAATGAAATTAAAATGCAATTAAAATATATTGTTAATGCATTTTTGGAGCATTTTTAAAATTCATTATTAAGTATTTTCCTAAATGTTCCTAAATCGTATTTAAAATACATTTTGCTAATGCATTATCGAAATGCAATTTAATTGTGATTAAAGTGCAATAATACACATTTTGAACGCATTTTAAAAATATTTTAAAATGCAATTATTTAGCATTTCTAAAATGTATTAGAATTTCATTTAGAATGCATTTTCGCGAAACGCATTTATACTTACAGACTGAATATAATGTAAACGGTAATTTTTTAAAAGCAAAAAAAGCAATTCAGTGTGCAGATTCCTTGGCTAAAAATAGGAACATTAATTATAATTATGCTTATCACCACAGAAAGATTTGTTGTCCTTAACTCTTCAAATATTCATAAATTACCCTTGAAAACTAAATTTAGTTCTCAGTTATTTTAAATTATAAGTTTAGATAAAAGTAAGTATAGTATAGTATAAAATTTAATAAGTTATAAACTTAATGAGGGATGACCTTCTTTCAGAAGGGTTGGGGTTGTCCCTCATGGGTATTGCCACTCCTGCAGTATCAGTGAGCAACTGCAGCATAAATTCAATTGCTACAGTTGCTCATGGAGACTGCTAGGAAATGTAAATCTATGTCCATGGATTTTGCCATGGATATTACCGTGGCTGAACCACTAACTGGCAATCCTTTAATATTTTAATGTTGAAGAGTCATTTAAATGCTATTAAAATGTGATTCTGAATCTATAAAAAACATAATTGAAATGTCATTAAATTGCATTTGAAAATAAATTGAAAATGCATCAAAATTGTGATTAAAATGCAATTCTAATCCATTTTAAATGCATTTAAAATTCTGTAAAGATGCATCTAAAATGCGATTAAAATGCATTTAAAATGTGATTTAAATGCATTTTAAAATGCGAATAAAATGTATTAAAATTGCATTTAATTGGGCCAAAATTTGTATATTCAAATGCAATTAATTGCATTTAAAATATCATTAAAATATGATTAATTGCATTACAAAATACAATTTAAATGTAATTAATTGCATTTTTAGAAATGCAATTAATTGCATATTTTTTGATATGGGACAATATTTCATCTTCATAAGTCTCTAAACATATCTCACAACGATGCATTTTAGCGATGTTTACCCTTTGAAATTTAACAGGTAAATGAAACGCGTCCTCTTCATACCGCCTTTTTATGCCATCTTACCCCCACCAATTTTAATCTTCTTCTTCTTCTTCTTCTTCTTCGCTATCTGACGGGAATAATCGTCTTGCGCAGAAACCAATCTTTGACGTATTGGTTCTACATCAGGTTCGTGACTAGATGTTGGAGTTTCATGATGGACATCTTCAAATTCCAATGGTGATGGGTATTCATTCTCTGTCAAGTCTATTTGCACATCTTCAGGTGCCTCACTTGTTAATTCTTCTTCCATACTGTCAACACTTTCCACTTCTGAGTTGTCGTCATCCGAATCTCCCATGCCGAGATCTTCTTGTTGAATTTTATATAATATTTCAAAAATAGGTTTCCTAGGATAGTCAGTGTTATCCACGGGAGCCATTCGGAATGAATAAAGGAGACTCTCTTGTGTAGCTACTTATATGACTATTTTAATAGGTCAAGGTCAACACCTCCTAAAGCGAGAATGGGGAATAGAGCACTAAGTGGCATGTTAGTCATTACCACAAAGTGATCTATTTCCCCACTCTCTAATGTGAGTCCAATTAGCAGCCAATTATTAAATGTCAATTTTTTTTATTGTTTTAGTTGTTTTTATTGTTTTTTTTTAACCTCATCACTGTTTATATCAAGTCCCATTAATAACCAATTGTTTTACTAACACATAAAATTTTAAATAATTTTGTAGCTTCTTCCACTTCTTCTTTATTGACTGTCTTTCATTACACAGTTCATAGGTTCTTCATCTTCTTGTAGTAGAATTCTTTTGCATTCATATTCCAACTGCTGTATTCTTTCATTCTTTATGGCTAACTCAATAAGTAGTGATTGATGTAGTCGGCGGCCATATCGATAGTTCTAGTCCTTGATTCTCCCAATCGCACTCCTGGTATTAGCCTTGCAGTTTGTAGTATTTTTGTCTTATTCTCGCCTCTCTTACCTGAGCCGACTCTTTAAAATGACTTTTCGGGACTTTCAAACGTTGTTCATCCTTTTTTGTTGTAGTAAGGTCCAAAACATTGTCTCCACTTGCCATGATTCTGATTCTACTGCGAGATGTGAGAAACAAGAATATTATGAGCGGAATGAGTACAACAACGTGTCGAACCTCATTTATCCACTTTCCCCCACCACAACACTTTCCCCCTCCATGTTTTTATAGGTCAAGGTCCAAATAAACTTAACGCGAGAACGGGGAATAGAGCACTAAGTGGCATGTTATTCCATTACCACAGAGTGATCTATTCCCGCTCTCTATTCTACATCTAATTTTTTTGTATTTTTCTGTTTTATTTTTTTTTTTTAATTTTTTGTTACCCGTCATCTTTACACAGCAGGAGGTTCATACTTTATAGGAGAGTCTTCATCAGGTTCATGAAATGCATTCACGCACAAGTATCAGGAAGTTCATTAGGCTCGATCTTTAAAACAGGAATTTCACTAGGCGAATTCATACACCAGAAGTTTTATTCGTCTTCAGTTTGTTTTCTAACACTTCAATTTTGTCCAACAGTTCCAAAATATATTTCTTTGCACCCATCAATGTTTGTATCCTGGTATTGTACACATTCAATGAAGGCACTATGAGTTGCAATTGATGGAACGCCATTCTTTCTTTCCTACACCGTTCCTTACCTAAAGCACTCAATTTGGATGTGTATTTTGTTTTCCTTTACTTTTAAAGGGGTTGAATTTTCCACTGGTTCACTCATTTTTCCCCACAATGTTCTTCTTAAGAGTTTTAGCAAATAAATGAACCTCCTACTGTGTTTTAACCCTCTTTTATACACAATTCCCCCCACCATTTCAATTTTTCCCCCACCATATTGTTTAAACAAAAAACCAAACTTCCAATTTTGCATTCACATTATTGTCTTTTAGAAATTTAATGAATTGCGAGCTGGATGTTGATATTTGACTGTTTGTTAAATAATCTTTACCACTTGTTCATCTTTCCCTTCTAATATGTAGCAAAATACTTTCATCAAACTTCCATCATCTTCTTTCGATCTTATAAAGTTTGCAACAAATGTCCAATCTTCATCGACAATTTTAAAAGTTTTTATCTCCATGTGAAAAGACATCTTTACTCAGTTATTCTGCGACAGTAATGAAATCAACCTTTACCAAGCAACATTTATAACCAATACCCCCACTACTCTTTCCCCCACTACTTTTAGTTAGACCTTTCCTCCATACCATTACTCTAGTATGTTCTACACCTAATAAATTTACATAAGACCTGTGCACAGATTGTGCATCTTTCCCGCATAGCTACAAATCTTATTAGCGGTGCTTTAACACGATGGTCAACGTACCCTCCTTCAACTTCAAATTCGTCCCAATCATCTATAGCTGCTCGTGCACAATCTGGACAAAGCCGGGTCCCATCTGCAAATTTATAAGCAACAATAATGCCAAATCCATAATGTTCTCTTCGATACTCGTGTATTGCATTTCTAACCGTATTGGGAATAACACATTCTCCTGATCTTATTATGTGATTAAATAAGAAATCATCACAAATTATTTTTCTCAAACAAATAACAAAAAGACTATCCATCGTGTTGTAGATGAGAGTAACATTCGTACTAAACTGTTTTACTGCCTACCACCCGCTTAAATAACTTATCCCTACTACTATTTTATAGGTCAAGGCCAAGCAATATTAACGCGAGAACGGGGAATAGAGCACTAAGTGACATGTTATTCCATTGCCACAAAGTGATCTATTCCCCGCTCTCTATTCTACCTCTACTTTTTTTTACATTTTTAATTTTATTATTTTTTTATCATTTTATGTTTTTTAACTTAAAATCCTAATATTTCATTTCCTTCTTCTTCACCTTCTTCAACCACACCTTCATTACTACACACATTTTTCAAACTTAACAGTTCTTTCTTCATTTTATTGTTTTCATTTTCCAATTGTTTAATTTTTGATTTTTTTTCTTCCAATAGTAGCTTTAAATGTTGTATGTAACTAGCGGCTACGTGGACAGTTTTCACTCGGTTTTCTCCAAGTCGCATTCCGGGAATTTGAAATTGAAGTCTGTAATATTCAATGTTGATATTGGCCTGGGTTTGTCTTGATTGTTCACTTCTTCTCCTTCTGGTCTCCTCTTCTGCATCAGAAATAAGCGTATGATACAAAATTGGACGTTGCATCGTAGTTGGCTGCTCTTGTAAAAATAAAACTAAATTCACTCCTACATCATATTTATCCCCTTTCCCCCACCACTTTACCGGTTGTCCCAAAAATGACGAATACATATTTCAACGGTCACGCTAGCACCATTTTTAACAAGATGGTTATAAAGAAAATAAGGATAGTCGCAAGATTTAAGATCTTCATTTGCCAACATGAAATCAAATGCTAATTTCCTTGAATATTCATTATGGAATTTTTCATGAACACTAATTAGAATTCCAGCCTTTTCAAACTTATAACCAATGTCTGGGATTTTCTTACAATCATCTATGTCCAGAAGTGGAAAATAATATGTGAAGGAGTTCACCGGTGGTACCCACACTCTATCACACTCTTCACAAAACACTTTGTACATTCTCGCTCGCTCATCCATTTTCAAATGATTTTTACTCATGCCAGACTACCGTTTAAATAGCCTACTACCTCATCTTTCCCCCCACCATTTTTATTCCAAATTTGTTTCCTCATGTTGCGGAGTATCAATAACATGGGCAGCGGCATTCCAGAGTTGTGACTGCTGTTCTTCTTCACCTTCAGATTCTGTTAATTCTTCCGGTTGGTGCATAAAGGATACATTTGAATTTGAAGCGGGTCCAATATCATTGTTCATTTGTTCATTTAAATTTAAAAATTCTCCAACTATTTCGGTCCGGAAGGGGGGGGGGGGTCAATGTCAAGGTCACATGAAAGTAGGTCACGGGACTTAGAGCGGCCAAAAAATAATGGGAGAGAAACGCAGCGCACTTATCATAGCGCTGGTTTCTCTCCCATTATTTTTTGCCAACAATTTGGAATTTGGAAAAAAGCTAAGATTTTCTAATAATTACTTCGCCCCCACCTAGTCCAACCATCCTCACCTTTGAAGAGAAAGTCTTTCGCATCAAGTGTATTGATCGCTTTTTTGGTTCTAAGAGGTACGGAGAGCTTTATTACCCACTTATAGCCGTTACACCCTATTACAATTCTATTGCTCTTATCCGTTCTACTTACAAAAAAGTACCTCAAACCTTCCTTCAATCTCTTCAACCTGGTGGGAGGGTAAGACTTGTGGGAGACCACAGTCAGTTGTGGCGCAGAAATGTGTTTCACGACATGTAAACGGCAATACTTTTCGTTTAAAACACATTTCTTACCACAAACTAATCCTTTTTTAAGACCCTTACAGAGCACTTCAGGACATTTACGCGGATTTTTAAATGCCCTGCGTCGCTCTTTCATTAATAATTGATAACGCTCTGAAGGAGCAATTTTGAAAAGCTTCTTTTTTCGCTCTAAAACAGGAATGATAGGACGAGAAGGAGTAGATTCAGGAATAGGCGTGATTAATGGTGGCAAGGAAATATAAGAGTGAATAGAATTGAGTAGTAAAGGTGTATCCGGACGAAGAGGCTCAGCAGTTCTTGGGACATCCGTTACCTCCTTCTGCGGTGGTGGCATTGCAGGCACCTCCTTCTGCGGTGGGCCCATTGCGGCAGACCGGTCTTCTGGAGGCTGCCCCGCGTTCGTTGGTGACGGAGGTGGTGAGAAGATGCTCCCAAGAACAGTCATCGCTTGAAGAAGAATGTTTGCCGGAGCAGGAGTTCTGGACGAGGAAGACGGTGTGTCCATCCGCTGCAACATGTGGTCCGGCACATTCTTCAGGCGAAGTCTCTTCGTCGGTACAGGCGGTGCAATAGGTGCAGACGTAGTAGTGGTACTTGTAGTTGTAGAAGTAGTGGTGGTAGTAGTCGACATGGCTCTGATGCGGCAGCGTTGGCAGCTGGAAGCAGAATAAACAGACCCGTTAGTCGGCCTCGCATAAATAGTGACACAGCACACGCAACAAGTGAAAGTGACCTCGGGGGGGGGGGGGGTTCCGGTTCGAAAGGGGGGGGGGGTTATGCATGAGTGAATTGAGGTCAAGGTCACCAAAAAATAATAATGATCCAAGGTGATGGAGGCGGCCAGGACCGTCTCCACCACCCTGTGTTCCTCAAACACTCCCAATCCCAACCCAAAAAGTTACGTCTTGCTAGGGATCCCGATTTTTGGCCCGCACGCACGTGGCGATCCAGTTTGGTAGTCTGTGATACGGGCGGCCAGCCTCGGGCCTGGGCACTGGACTTGACCATTCCAATTTTACAATAGGGACTCTGGAACAGGTAATGCAAGACGCAACTCTAACCTCCCACCCTTAATCTAAACCCACCCAATCATATTTTTGCCTGACCAAAATCAAAAACAAAAATCAAAAACAATAAAAAAAATGCGCTGCCTAGGGCACAACGCGCATGTCCCACCCATATTTAATGAAGTTCAATCGAACTTCTTTAATTTACATTTACATTTTAATTTAATCTACCCATCCTAACAGCTAGCTGTGGAATATAAAAAATTATTAGTACACAGATAAACACAGACATGGACACACACACACACACACACACACACACCATAACCCAATACTTAAAATTAAAAAACACATTTCTTAAACATAAATAATACCATAACACACCTTAATGCTAACATCGCAATGCGCAAGTTAAACCTTACAACTAACACATCTTAAGACTAAAACCAAATAACGCTTTGCATAAAAACCATAGACACACACACACACACACACACAACAAATATTAAATAGTAATAGCCTAACAACAAGAGTAACTCAAATATATATCGGCCGCTTATACATTTGAGTTGCCCTCTGAGTTGGGTCGGACTGCCGCGTCCGGAGTTCCGAGCCCAACTGCGGCGGCAATAGTCGTCGGGGTAGTTCTCGGTTCGCAGAGTGGTGGGGGCAGCGGTAGGGGTTTAAGGGGGTATGGAACCTTCCAGCAACGTCAATGGAAAATTCCAAACGGATGTGCTTTGTTACATGTGGGTCGGGCAAAACGCAGGTGGAGCCTTGTATCTCTCAATTTGCATTAGATAACATCAAATTACATCCGCTGACAAGTAGGAGCCTTGTACCTCTCGATTTGCATTTGATAGCATCAAATTACATCCGCAGCTTTCCCCATCGCGTGACAGCATAATTATCGTCGATTGTTATCCACCCTCTTCCGACGCTTAATTATAGTTGCAGCGGAAGTAAACCTCCGGTACACGCAACTTGTTTTTAACATACAATAGACTATTGTTTGCAAATGCACACATAATCCTTGGCCTGGTCGGTACTTCTTACACGCTACACCTAAGACGTTGTGACGTCAAGGGGGGGGGGGTTCCGGTTCCGGTCCGGAAGGGGGGGGGGGTCATGCATGAGTAACCATCCGCGTGCATATAAACGAAGGAAAGCTCGCGCGCCGCCCATATAGAGGGCTGACACCCCAGCGGTAAACAACAGATCCGTGAGTTTATACCACATAGTACTATAACATATAATTTATTTTTAACACTTAACATTTTAATTTTTTTTTACACTATTTCTTAACACTACAACAATCATTTTATAAATCACACTTTTATTTTCGCGTCTATTTTCCATTTTTGTTTAAACTACGTATGCTAATTAACATCGCGTGCAGGCAACTCACACTGATTATTTGCAGGTTCCATTCTTACACACCTGTTTCCTCCTTACTATGCAGATTACTCTCTTACTTTAACAACACTTAAACTCTAACCGCTACTTCTCGGTCATATTAATATAGTTAGTGCTACACTACAGGATTTACCTGTGCAATGGTGCACGCGATATTTCCTGCACATCTGCGGGTAATACACCTTACACCCGTCTACTATTATACTTATTGCTACATTACACGAGACATTTCTTGCACGCCTGCAGATAATACACTTGCTAACCGTCTACTAATATGATTATTGCTACAGTACAAGAGACATTTCTTGCTCACCTGCAGGTTATACACTTTACAACCGGCTACTATTATAGTTAACACTACACCATAAGATTAAGCCTTACACATGGGTATCGTAATCCTACTTCATCGTGCACAGAGCATTTCTTGCACACCTGCACCTTATACACTTTACTACCGTCTAATATTACAATTATTGCTATGATACGGTAGTTACCTGATCAATCACAGTTGCGGCCCCACTTGCTTATCCACAGGCCGATACTCGCAATCCTACAACTGAATAATTAATTAATTAACTTCCGCTATTACCGATACTTTTCTTAAACTATCCGTCTCTTCCTCCGACTCTTGTGACCGTAGCCGCGGCCGACTGACAAATAACCGAGCTCCCGCAAACCTCGCTCTTTTATGCGGTTTTCTCGGGGAGGGAGTTGGAGGGGATTGGAGGGGGTTGGAGGGGCGTCGCACGTGACTCATCGATCGCATAAAAAGGGGGGTTGCCGCCGCGCGCATGCCATTTCGGTGGCGGCATCGGTCGGGTGAGGTACTATCCGTAGGTCTCTGACGCTTTTATAACTAACGCTTGTTACTTTAAAATGTGTTTCCGCTTTATATGCTAATTAGTTTCTATATATTCAGACACAATCGCGGCCGCTGACCATTTGCCGGCTTACTCTCAAGCGGTTCACATGTAAAATCATGGCTTCCCACACTTTACAGCTGAAACTTTTGCGCACAAAACATATTTTACAACAGCATTCTACACCTGCAGTTTCAAAACCGCGTAGTACGGTGGCTAGACTTAAGAAACGGTTCAGGTTTCACCCTTTGTATTTTGCACCACCTCACCTTGGCAACACTTGTACTATTGATACTATTCTACAGACAGTCTTGACTGACATGGTGAAGTACCAACATTTCCCTCTTCTCACGCCTATTGACGGTCCCGTCCAGTTCTTCTTCTTCACCATCTTACCGGGTCTATATCATCGGACATCCTCCGACTCGTGTCTCATTGCTCTCTATCGCCTCACACGGTAAACACCTAAAAGCTCTCATCTCTCTCTCTCTTGCAACCATGGACACACAACAGGGTTCACCGGTGCAGTCCCCTGAAGTGACTTCCACTACGGAGACTACTGCTAACACTGCACCAAGTCCCACAGACAATTCCTCCACGCCTACAACGAACACCTGCTCCCGCCCGGTACAGAGCGATGCGGTGACCACTACTGCCGCAAACGACGTGGAGGCTATTCTACGATCACTGATGGGGTTCGATTAAAATAAATAAATGAAAAAATAAAAAAAACCCCTCCCTCCGCCCGCCGCTCCCGCTCCGATCCGACCCGTCCCGAGTCCCCGCCCCGACTGAGCCCCTCGCGGCTCCGCTTTTTTAAAACTCCCTCCGGATGGCCTTGACCCACTTACAAAACACATCCATCACTGTCATCCACACCTGCCGGTTCGAACCGCTTGGCCTTGAAATGGGCCAGAACCGGCAAAACCCCACTACTAAAAACACATTATTAAAATAAATTAATATTATTAGTAGAAGTTGGATAAAATGGAATGGTACAGTTACTTCTAGTATTTATTAACTTTTTTATCTTCTATAACAACAAAATCTTATTTGGTATTTTAAAATTGTTATTATAAAGAAGAAAGAAGACCTCATAAATAAACATTTTGCCCTCAATACAATGTTAGTAAATTTGCTTTCCTTACAATATAACATTATTAATGTAGGAGAGCGAAAATCTCTAGGTCATAGTATATTACTATCAAGTGATATTTATGTTGTGCATGCGAAGCATGAGATGTCTAAAACAATTAAATTATAAGCTAGTGAGATAGTTTGTAGTACGAGGAAACCCACAGCAAACTACTCTTTGCACATTGGTATGCGTTTTTATGTAATAAAATAAAATAAACAAAAAACTGCTCATTTCCACACAATTACTACGAATGGTTATTGCAGAATAATTGCAATTGTTACACAAAATTATTATCATTATGAATTTTTATATTTAGAAAACTTTAGACCACAAATAATTTTTTACCTCTAAACTTTATTTTATTAAATCAATTGAAATCAACACTTTTTCCTTTTTTATAAAGATAATTAACATAGTAAAACATTTGTTAAGGGTTATGAAAATAGTTTTATTGATATCTCACTACAAAATAAAACCCCATACATTATTTTTAGTATCATTATTGTTTGGACGATTATAGAGTCAACAGACATTAACCAAATTTTCGAATTACGTATTTTGTTGCTAATTGTTACAAAATCATTTGTCGAATAAAACCCTAGAGCTGAATAACATTTTTGGTTGATTGAATTGCTTTATTCAACCTCACTCGCCCGAATTTGGGTACACTCACTTATTAATTACAATTTTATTAATCAGTCTTAATTGTAAAGAGTAATCGTCTTTTATAAATACAAATTATAACAACTTTGGAATAATTATACTCACCTTTCCCATAACTTAGTTTGTTTATGAGAAAATACAGAAAGAATTGAGGTTAGGAAAGTCGGCTTAAAGTTTCACGGCTAAGTGACCACCTGTTCCGGAACGCTGAGCCAAAACATGGCAAGTCCATTAATCAACTGACTGTTGTCCCCTCCACTCCCTCCCATGCCATGACTGCTCTATCAAACCAAATCTTGCCTTGGAAAAAATCATAATTTAATTGCTGCTGGAAGCGGTAAAACTTTTTTTCACAAACTTTTTTTGGCACCCCACCATTATTGGAATTCGAGTGACGACATCAAAGGTACGAATTTGAACGGTCGCATAGGGTCAGCCTACGAGACTTGATATCATGACGATACCTTGTAGTGTTTAGGTCACTGCATATGCCTATTGGTCTATGGTGGCGGGCAGTGTAGGTTAAATAAATATATATGAGAAACAAAATACAAGGGACGTATACAGTTTAGTTTAGGGCTCTTTTGAGTTTGCACTGTCTATCTAACCAGTAAGGGCCACTAACCACTAAGAACCACTAAGGGCTATGATCTCTGACAACATTCGTTCTTCTTCCTATTTACATTATAAGATATTAATATTTTTTATGTGTTCCTTATCTTAAGGTTATATTCGTTACTTAATTTTATATATGAATGTTACAATAAGCATCAGTGAAAAATAATGGGAATATTACAATAGGAATATTACAAGTTACATCACAAAAAGGCACATTATGAAACAAAATTCAAACCTGTTGCATTATGAGTTCACTATGATTTAGGAAGCCCTTTAAGATGAAGGTTCTAGACCAATGAATTTGACGAAAGTAATTTTATAATAGAAATTCACTCAGCCAGGATTGTCCCATTACGACAGTTGTATAAAATAATGTTATAGTGAGACAAAATATCGTAGTTGTTTAAGTATGTGTCCTTGCTAAGGAGCACAACAAATGTTAATATTATTGTTTAAATGTTACTAATGTTGCTATGTTGATATAGTATAGTATTATGGAACATAAAATCTTCAAACATCGAGATATATTTTAGTATTTTACTTAGCATGATTGAAATCCAATGAAAAAATATACCTCGTACATGAATTACTTCAAACAATAGTCATATATATTAAATAAATTTGTTTCAATATTTTTAATTTTTTTTCCATTAATCTATCATAAAAATATGTTACAGTTTTCAATAGTTTCGAAAATGTATTGTAACAGTTTTTAATTACCTTTTAAAATAAAATTCTCATCCACCAGGAAAAGTAAAAATTATAAATTAACCAGCTAAAAAAAGGAGCTCGACCGACTATTACCAGGTTTATTTCAATAGGCGGTGACGTTTTATGCGAGCGGACTGAACATGTTACGACTTGTCATGCCCACTGGTACTTCTCTGCGATTTAGTAAGGTGATAAACTTTGAATAGGCTAAAAGAGAATAATGTTTATTTCCCTTTCAAAAACACGAATTACTTGAGTTTTTTGGGGCAAAACCACAAAGGAATTTTTACAATTTTTTATTGGCATTTCCTTGTTTAAAGAGATGTGTACAAAATGTGTACAATTATGTACAATTACAAATGAGTTAACCAAATACCTGCTATAAAATCTAATTGTGACCAAGAACAATACAATTTTTATAACGCCCGTTAGGAACCATCGCTATTAGAGGGATATATTAAACATAGAAAGCTATTTATCAAAACATTCATCACAAATTGATAAACTACAGTGTAAACAGCGCGAGTGATTCAAACTAAGCGAAAATTAACTTTAATTAAACTTAATTACATAAAACGATAAGTAACTATGTTAATGATTTCTTAAATGAACACGCGTTAACTATCATTTCTTATGAGAGAAATAAAATAATATACTTTAATTTTGAAATAATAAAGAATTATATTAAAATCCAAACGTTTTCAATGAATATAAAAATTAAAAGATTAAAAAACTACATCTAAATTGTTAGGGAAAATTATTAAAAATTGTATATTTTTAGTTTTACTGTCTATGAAATCTTCAATTATTGCTGATAACATACGATTTGCTGGTAAAATATTTCTTTTTTTACAATTGTGTTTACTGTGTTACTTCTTTCCCAAAAATAAGGATATTTGTTTATCTTATTGGTATAAATATATTATCTTAACACTCTGGTAAAATAGTCAAAGTTTTAAAAATTATTCGATTGGGAAAATATTATTATGTTTGCCTTATTGTTTTACAATTAGAAAATTAATTAATATATTTCAATATGACCAAAAGTATTGGCAGAATTAAAGTCTTTAAAAGGGTCTAACAGTAAAAAAATACAATATCCAATATATCTTTCAACATGGGCCTATATTTTTAATAACAGAAAATTATTGTTTACGATATTATGAACAATTAAAGTGTAACAATATATAGAGGAAAACGTCATAAAAGGAAAATCAATTAAAAAATAAATATCACCATGATGGCGGTAGATAGAAGATGACATTAACAATAATGCGAGTTTTTGCCTCCATCGAACCAGTAACAAGGCTTATTAGTATTGGTATTCAGTTTGGTAACAAAAACAATACAACAGCAGACAATCTGTTTTGGTGATACATGTTTTGTTTCCCCATTTAGAACAGTTTTGGCTTAATCTAACGATTAAGATATGATTTTTTACTGTTTTTTTACAATCTCTTTTTATTATTTATAATTCTGAAAATCGCTTATATTTTTAAATGTTAGCATATGAATTAATTGTAAATGTCTAACACATTATTTCTATTTGTTTTTATTTATTTTTTTACGCTTAGATTAATATGGAAGAATAAATGCTTTTGCTTTCTATTAATCTATACTTTCTGTAATTTCTGAATATAATATAAAAATGGCTAAGAGTAAGTTCGTGAGACAAAAAGATTTAGACCAATATTTAAAGAAAATAAAAATACCAGAATTCTGTTTGAAAAAATTAAAAGACTATTTGCCGAAAATTAGAAGATTTTCAAAAGACATGTACATACTACATTGAACAATTGTCAATGATATAGTCGAAAATGGAAAACACACAGTAAAATATTGAATTATGTACCTTTAAGTGAACTAGAAGTTAGATGGTATTTGGAAGAAATATATGAAGAAATAGGAATATGTCTTGTAACAGAAAGGAAAAAATACCATGCGTGCACTCCAAAGGCTGCTTCTACAATATGTAATGAATCTAATATTCATTTTCAGTCACATACACAAGAAGAGAGTTTTCAAAATTTTACCAGGCTGTTTAAGAACTATGCCAAATTGAAAGGGAACTTGACTTCAAAGGTGAAGATGGAATTATTCCTACAAGCACTCAACCCACAAATGCATGAACAGTTCTACGACATTTTCATACCGGACGACCCACATACTAAAACAAACGAGGAGTTGATTAACTTACTAATGGGCCAAATAGAACCACAACCTAGCATTTGGGTTCGACAGTACAAGTTTTCAACACGAACCCAACTGATAAATAAATCTACACAAGATTACGCAACTGCCCTAAGGAAGCTTAGTGTCGAATGCAAGTTTACATGTACGAAATGTAATGATTCCGTATCTGAAATTTTACTTCGGATGCAGTTTTTCATAGGATTAAAAGACTCTTATATACGTCTTCAACTCCTTCAAGCAATTAAAATCTTTTAAAGAAGTAGTTGAGAAAGCTGCTACCTTGGAATTAGCAAAGAGTGAATGCAAAATAATGAGGACGGCAGATAATCACGATGATGTTCACCGCTACAGACGTGGTGATGAATCACATAGAGCACATTAATGTAAGTTTAAAAATACTTAACGTAGTTTCTGCAAACGTTTTGGTCACTTGGAAAGGGTTTGTTAAGAAAACAAATACAGAAGTTAAACAAACTGAAAAAAAAAACGCTGACTGTCTAACTGATGAGGAAACTCATTTAACAACACAATTTACAACTATACTTTCATAAACAATGGAAAGGCACATAAAAGTAATTGATCAGCACATACGGATAATAAACAATGGTTAACAAGAAACAACAGTTCTACCATAACAAACTTTTTAAAGATTCTACTTCTTAACTGAACCTAAAATAAAATCTATACTTATTTAATACGCTGAGGGTTTTTTTGTCTTGAGAATTCTTCCTACAATTTTCAACCGATTTTCAAGTTTTTGGTGTCATTGGATAGGGCTTGGTCTGTAGTTGTTTCCGCCAAAAATTGATGAGAATCGGACTGAAAATAAAGGCGCTATCCACCATTGAAATCTTAAAATTTCCCATTTAAATAACATTGGGATTGAATAAAACATTTTAAACATATGTTAATAATCAGCTGTAAGTACGTGTAGTTTTGATGATTAAAGAGATTCACAATATTGGATTGTTCGTATGTCATTGGTTTAGAACTAAAAGTAACTTTTGTATTGTGTTAAAATAAATTGCTCGATTTTGAGCAACACGTATACTAGTCTAAATATTAATAGGCAAGCATGTTTCCTTTCCTCTTTTTCCTCACCTTGTGTGCAATTTAGAAGAAATTCTCGCATACTGTTAAAAAGGTACAGTCCTGCACATGATCGGAATCCCAATATAATTTACATCAATCCCCAGGGCTCCTCCCGACAGGCTTTCAAAGTTTCAATGTTATCTCATGGAGGAAGGATGAAAATAATTGGTTGAATCATTAGACAGCTGTTGTAATAACTACTGGCAGAAAAACAGGAAGAACAGATGTTCCTTAAAAAATAAAAAATATTATTTAAAAAAATTTTGATTTTAGATCAATTTTAATTTTAGCCGAATTTTGATCAGGAGGCGATCTCTGGTAAAACTTGTTAGAGAAACGTATCGAGCGATATGTAGCACATTCTGCAGTGAATGTCCAGATACAAGATGACCGCATTAAGTGAGGACAGCTGCCGGTAATGTACCGATCACAGACACGGTTATTGGGTGTGCTTCAGAGAGGACATAGCTTGGGAACGGGGTCATATATGTAAAACTTGGACTAAAGCTAAATGGCTTATAGTGTCAGCAGTCCGTAACGTGGAAAGCAATAGTTATCAATTTCTCTGAAGTAGTGTGTTTTGGTTACTTCTGCGCCGGAAGTCGTGCCATCTGCCCGAGCAGCTGCTCGAGCAGATGGCGTCAGATGCTGGGGTGCAGATGGCGAGAGCATATGCCCTGAATTTGAAGTAGAATTGGGCATGAATTAAGAGTTAGTTGAAAACTAAAATTCAACTGTGTTAACTAAACTCTAAAAGTTGAACAAAAATTAAGAGTAAGATCAAAACTGAAATTCAACAGTTATAACTGGGGGCCTGGAAAGTATGTCAAGGTCATCCAGAGTAAGTTTTAAAAAAGCCTATCCAACTACCACCAGAAATAGTTCAAAGTTGAACTAGTTGGTGATAGTGGGATAATTTATTTGTGCCATGGGAGAGGTGTTTATTGTTTGAAAGTTGGCGATCGAATGAGAAGCGCCGCCTAGGGAGAGGACTTATAAAATGGCAACCTTCCCCCTACCACCCCTTCCCCCACTCCTTTAGACCAATAACCGGTCGCCGACTGTATGTGGTGAAACTGAATTAAACATGGCGGCCGCCATGGATAATTCTAACCTCAAACCTTAGCTCAGCTGAAGAGAATAGAGGAGCATGAAGTAGGAATTGTGGTGACAGCGCTTATATGAGGAATAGTAGGGGTAAAATAAAAAAACTTGTTGAACACAGTCGATAGGTGTAACAAGTTCAAAGTTGTTGAATTGTAACATAGAATGCAAAATGTTGTAAATAACACTATCATCAACATTAACCTGCGAAGTCTTTGAAGAGTATAATGGGTTAAAACTGTACTTCTTCCTAACTCTATTTAAATTAGTTCTACACTTTGAAATTGAAGGTTTAGAAGTACTTTGTAATATGTGTTGTGTTCGCAAAGCTTTAATTTTAAACATTGTGCAGTCATCATAACCGATGTGTTAAGTTCAGAAGTTAAAAGAAGACTGAGATATAAAATGAAGTGTAAAAGAAATTGAAACAGAAAGCCAGAGTAGTAATTTTATAGGTTAGAATTTACGAAGGCTATTCCATGGATAATTCTAACCTCAAACCTAGTAAGTGAAGTAGTCATAACATAAAACTAACGAGAGATGATGACCGAGCGGATGCGAGGCAATGAATGTTTGTAGCGCGATAAACTACCCACCTTTATAGAGGCAATAACTCCAGCCAGATGGCGGCAGATGGCAAGCAAATGACTGGTTGACCGACTTTCACCTGAGTAGTAAGAGAAGTAGGGTTCTGTGTCTATCCCTACTCCTTGGGGTCAATGACCGACCGGAAAGGTCAATGACCTCCCCCCCCTCCCCCCCCGAAAAAATGGAGCCCCCCCCCTTCCCCCACTCCTTCCCCCACTCCTTCCCCCACTCCTCCAGGTCAATGGCCGGTCACCACCGGTTGTTGACTTTATGTGGTGAAACCAGACTAAATATGGCAGCTGCCATGGATAATTCTAACCTCAAACCTGCTGCGCATGCAACAAGTTCTCCGGATCAGAATGAGTCTATGCTATGCGCATGCGCCTAGTCCTGTATTACTCACTTTAGCGCTACTGCACATGGATAATTCTAACCTCAAACCTTGGATTTGTGTTGTTGCGCATGCGCCGCTCCCCACTCCTTTGCCTTCCTTTTACACTGCTGCGAACTGGACTGGATTGAACACTGTACTGGAGTGAAACAACTTCCCCCACTACTAGAGAATCCGAGGAGCAATACGAGCCTGATCTTAGCGTCAGTCGTCAACAAACTTTCATAGCGAAAGGTTGTTGGCGACTCAGCAAGAGGTTTCAAATATATAGTAGGCCTATATATATTTGAACTTCTTCTACTACGTTGCGTTTTTTAATGCAATGTGGTATGTGTGTGTGTGTGTGTGTTTAGTTTTAAGTTGTATTTAATTTAAGAAATAATTTGCGCATTGCGATGTTAGTTATAAGTTGGGTTTAGCATTAAGGTGTATTAATTTTAAGAGGTGTTTAGCATTAAGGTGTATTAATTTTAAGAATAATGATGGTATTTGGTTGTGTTGAATTATTTGGTTTTTAATAATGATGTGTTGTTAGTTTTAAGTGTTGATATTAATAATTTATGTTGTTGTTTTGCCTTTCAGCTAGATGTTAGGGGGTAGATTAACTGTAAATTCAGAAGTTCAGTTGAACTTTACTTAGAAGGGGTGGGACATCCGCAAATTGCGGACTAGGTTTTTTGCATTTTGTTTAGGAATATGATGGTTGGGATTAGTTTGGGTGGGTGTTAGAGTTGCGTTTCTGCATTAGCTGTTCCAGTTTCCCTGAAATTAATGGTTACGCTTTGATGCGGAAGGGACGTTACGCTTTGATGCGGACGGACCAGGGCCTCCCTGCTGTTCCAGTTTCCCTGAAATTAATGTTTACGCTTTGATGCGGACGGGACGTTACGCTTTGATGCGGACGGCCCAGGGACCTCCCTTGCAGAACGTAACTAGTGGGTTGGGAGTGGGAACCGCTAGGCAAACAGGGTGGTGGGAACAGTATTACTGTTCCCATCACCTTGGATCATTATAAATCTTGAATAACCTTGACCCACTTTCGGAAGGGTCAATGACCCCCCCCTCCCACCCACCCGAAAAAATGGAGTCGATTCCCCCCCCCTCCCCCCCTCCCCCCTTCCCCCCCTTCCCCCCCCTTCCCCCCCCCTTCCCCCCCGAAAAAATGGAGTCGACCACCCCCCCTCCCCTACTCCTACCCCCACTCCTTCCCCCACTACGGGTGAACGACCGGTCATGACCTGAAAAATTAAAATGGCTATAACTTGATAACGGATTGACGGATTTGGACAAGCGATACATCATTGAAAAGGTCTATGTAAGACAAACATTTTGGTAAAAGAAGAATTTGGTTATCTTATTTTAGTCAAAAGTTATGCAAATTATTTTAAATAAATACCTTCTCTTTCCCCTTTTCCCCCACCTCCCAGGTCAATAATCAGTCTCGGCCAGCTGCTACCCCTCTCATTTGCATATTGTTATAAAAGACGCACCGACTGCGGCTAACATTTCATTCTGATTCCAGACGTTACGCTGCGAACTTGGAGCCACAACCATGTTATCTCTGCCAACTACAACTTCTACTTTAACTTCTACTTCGACTTCTATTTCTACTACGGCTGTTCCTGCACCTAAGAAAACTCTTCGCCTCAAAAACCTTCCTGATTGCTACAAGAATCGACTTGCATCTCAACCTTCAACTTCTGGAGCTATTCTTCCGCCAACTAACACTTCTAGACTTCGTAGTATTTTTTCACCGCCTTCGCCTTCAAAGGACTCCGCACCACCATCAACTACTATGCCGCCACCGCAGAAGCCAGTTCACCACCATCCTAATACCCCTTCCGTTGAAACCATTGTTCATCGTCTAAGCACACCCATTATCCCACTATCACCATTGCCTCCTACCCCACCACTTAGTACACCTGAAGATCATACCTATCACAAAACTGAATCCTCTCAACCTGCTACTAAATCATCTCCTAAATCAGCTCCTAAACCAGCTTCTAAACCAGCTCCTAAACTTACTCCTAAACCTACTCCTAAACCCGCTCCTTCAGAGCAATTTCAATTATTACAAGAACAGCGTCGTAGGGCATTTAGCCGTCCCACTGCTTGCCCTGAAATGCTTACTAGGGGAATTAAGAAAGGATCACCTTGTGGAGGAAATGTGTAAAAAACGAAAGTTTTTGCCGTGTACATGTCGTAAAACACATTTCTGAACTACATGTGACAGAAACCCCCACTGTTGAATACCAATCCAAAATTATTGGTGTGAAAGGAAATAGGCTTAAGAGAGGTTGTGTCTATTTTTTTGAAAGTGTTATTGACAACGAACACATTTTGGCAACTTGTAACGGCGTAAGATATAATATTAAAGTGATTGAATCCTTGCGCAAAGAGAAATCCGTTTATGAGTTTGACTCTAAAGACTATCTCCTCGGACACAAACTGGATGGTATTACAAGGTGGGGGCGTAGCAAGTAAATTCACATAGCTTTTTCCAAATTATTGCTTAAAAAATACTGGGGGAGAAACACAACGCGTTATAGCGTTGTGTTTCTCCCCCATTATTTTTTAACATTCTAAGTCTCGTGACCTACTAACCTACTTCCATCCAAGTAGTAAGAAAAGTACTTCCCCCACTCCTTTGGGTCGATGACTGGTCATGGTCAGCACCTACCCCTCATTTGCATACTATTATAAAAGCGGAGCGAGCGTTGGTCACCCCTTCATTTTTCTTCTACACGCCGCTCTTGTCGTTTCGTCTCTGCTGTTTATAATATTTCTTGCTTCAAAATGCCTCCTCATCTGAAAGAAAATTTTAATTTTTCTGAAATTTCTGATGTTTTTGAACAATCTGAAGACACTTTAAGTAACGACAGTGAAAGTGAAGATGATGAGGACGATGATGATTATACTGTTGAACTTAGTGAAGAACGTAAAGTCATAGCAATTGATCCACAATTTCCATTTGATACAATAGAAACGTTTATGGCTGAAGCTAATAAATGGTTGGACTCAGGATGTTATGTACGAATTGACTCTTTTATATTGTATGGTGATAGTCATTCTTTACTTGTCACACCAAATGACAGAGACCGCATGTTGCAGTGGGCACAATCTATGATGGAGTGCTACGAACAAGGTGTGGACACTGGCGGCTATTTTCTTGCACAACTAGTGTAATAACAAATTACCCTTCCCCCACGTAGTGAAGAAGGAAAAGAAATATTAGGAATCTGATTATAATACTTCCTTCCACATATAAAGAAGAGGGGGAAAGGAGTGGGGATTATAAAGTGGTGGGGGAATGTGTATAAATGCAGGTTGTTTCAAGAGACTTTTATTATTATTGTGGCTTTAGCAGAAACAACATGGAGTTTAAATCTTCAGCAAAAATAAGGAATAATATAATAAAGAAAGAAATTCGCAAGAAAGAAAAGATTGAACTTATAAAATTACAACTTATAATACCTTCCATTGAAATTGGATGTAGCAAACTAAAGACTTTGGTGAAAACTAACGAATATTTGTTACAATTGCTAAAAACAATCGAAGAGTTGAAGAGAAAGAATGGACATTCTACATAGTAAAATTTGAACATTTTAATATAAATAAGTAAACTGAAAAAAGTAGATGTAGAATAGAGAGCGAGGAATAGATCACTTTGTGGTAATGGACTAACATGCCACTTAGTGCTCTATTCCTCGTTCTCGCGTTAAATTGGATTACCTTGACCTATTTGTTTGACTGTTAGAATTTGGTTAACACTGTTGAATTTCAGTTTGAACTAATGTTTATTTTTATTCAACTGTTAGAGTTTTTTAACACTGTCGAATTTTAGTTTTGAACTAACTTTTAATTTATGCGAATTTTCAGTTCAACTCTAGTTAATTTATGCGCAAATTTAGTTCAACCAAGTGCCTGTGCTCTAGCCATTTCCACTCCAACATTTGTTCTTTTAACATCTGTCCCATAACATCTGTCCTAACAGATGTTAAAAGAAAGTTTGTTAAAGTTTAAATATAAAGAAGTATATACTAAAACTCCAATGGGAATAAAGAACACGAATGAACAATTAGTTTGTAGAAGGTTAATATTTTGTTGAAAATGTTTGATTTCCTAGGATAGTGAAGAGGATGAAATAGTGGTGGGGGAACCATTATAATAGGAGGAATGTGAGAGCCCACTTCATTTCTTGGTGAAATTTCGAAGAGTAAACATCTCAACATGTATCGTTGCGATAAATGTTCGGAATCGTTTCACGATGAAATTCTATTAGACTGTCATAAAGAACTAATTCACAACAACCCAGAAGAAAAACAAGAACAACAAGAACAACAAGAAGAACAAGAACAACAAGAAGAACAAGAAGAACAAGAAGAACAATATGAAATAACAGCAACATCTTCAACTACTTTACCAAATCTACAAGTATTTGCATTACCTGGTAAAGTAGTAATGCATCATAAGATTCCAAATGAAAACTTGAAGCTAGAAGAATTTATTAGAGAAGCAAAACCAATTGTAAGTAAAACTTTAAAAGAAGAATTAAAAAGATTGAACTTTCTTAAATTTGGTTTACTACTAGAAGCTATGTTTATAAATGTACAAGAAGAATTATCACCAAGAGGATTCATAACAAAAAACCGAACCATTATGGAAAGTTCAAACATTGATTCAATTGTAGAGAACTGTATAGAAGAAATATTAACAAAAATTCAGGAACACGAAGGAAGAGGATCCGGATGGAGTCTTACAAGTATTGAAGTATTAGATATAAGAGTTCACAAACATGGATATGGACTAATGGGATCAAGTTATATTCCTCTGCCAAAAAGAATTGAAGATACAAAATCTTGTATTAATGTTAAAAATGAAGACAATGAATGTTTTCGTTATGCAATGACAACTAAATTTGTACCACATCATGTGAATAGACCTGACCAAGAATATGAAAATCAAAGATTTAGATACAATTTTCAAGGAATCACTTATCCTGTATCACTGAAAGATATATCAAAATTTGAGAAGAAAAATCCCGGTACGTCTATCAATGTTTTTGCATTAGATAGTTCAAACAAAGTGTATCCTTTACGTATTGCAAAAGAAGAGCTACCAGATCATACGGATTTACTACTACTAACGCGAGGAGATGTGTCTCACTATGTGTACATAAAGCAATTTGATCGTCTTGTTAACAAGCAACTTTCAAAAAATAGAAACAAAAAGATAATTTGCAAGAGATGTTTTAATTTTCAACGAGAAGGAAGAGAAGGAAGAGAATGGTTACAAGAGCACAAAAGACTATGTAACAATAATTATGAAGCAAAGATTAATTTACCTTCGAAAACAGAGCATTCGTTAAATTTGAAAAGGTTCATCATCAATACCGTATCCCTATAGTTGTATATGCGGACTTTGAATCAACACTAATTCCTATAGAAGATGAAAATTGTGAAGCTAGAAAAAGTGTCAAATATCAAATGCACAAACCAAATAGTTTTTGTTTAATGGTTAAATCAACATTATCAGAAGAACATTTAAACAGATATGGATTAACTTCAGAACCTCTAGTATATCGTGGTAAAAATGTAGAAAAAATATTTCTTGATCACTTATATTCAATAGCTGGAAATGCACAAAGATTATATACAAATATTGTACCAATGAAACCGATGGAGGAAGAAGAAGAAATTCAACATGAAAATGCAACTCTATGTTTCTTATGCAAAAATGATTTTACTATTGAGAATTATAAAGTTAAAGATCACGATCACCTCACAGGTTATTACAGGGGTGCTGCTTGTAATAAATGCAACTTGAGCTATCGTTTACCACTATATATTCCTGTGGTTCTGCATAACCTCAGTGGGTACGATGCTCATTTTATAATACCTGAACTAGGAAGAGACGATGGTAAAATCGATGTGTTAGCTGAAACTTCAGAGAAGTTTATAAGTTTTTCCAAAGAAGTTGGAAACATAAAACTAAGATTCTTGGACTCCTACAGATTTATGCCGTCGAGTTTGTCCAAACTTTCAGAAAATTTAAGGAAACAAGATTTCATCGAAACAAAGAAGATTGTAAATAACGACAAACTGGATTTGGTACTTCGGAAAGGTGTGTTTCCATATGATTACATAGACAGTTTAGAAAGATTTAATGAAACATCACTTCCGGCTAAAGAAGAATTCAAAAGTAAACTTTATGACATGGACATATCTCAAGAGGACTATGATCATGCATGTAAAGTATGGAACGATTTAGGATTTAGAACATTGGGAGAATATTCAGATTTTTATGTTAAATTGGATGTAACTTTACTATGTGATATAATGGAAGAATTTAGAAATACATGTTTTGCGGCATATGGATTGGACCCTCTTCATTCGTACACTTCACCTGGATTAGCATGGCAAGCTATGTTGAAAGAAACAAATTGTAAAATACAACTTCTTACTGATATAGATATGGTTATGATGTTAGAGTCAGGAGTTCGAGGGGGATTGACGCAAAGCGTTACACGACATTTCAAGGCGAACAACAAGTATCTGCCCGATTATGATGTATCAAAACCAACAACATTCCTGGGTTATTTTGATGCAAATAACTTATACGGATGGGCAATGTCGAATCCCCTTCCATATGATAATTTTAAATGGATAGATCCAGAATCGATTGGAAACATAATGGATATACCGAAGCATGGTGAAACTGGTTACATTTTTTATGTTAATTTTGAATATCCTGAACATCTTCATGATCAACATTATGATTTACCACTTCTTCCGAAGACTGAAATTTCCCCTACTGGAAGATGGCCAAAATTAATGATGACTTTAACCGACAAGTCTCGATATGTTGGACACTACTGGATGATACAACAAGCTTTAGACTTAGGATTGAGAATTACAAAAATTAATCGAGTACTACAGTTTTCTCAATCTTGTTGGTTAAAACCTTACATCGACAACAACACAAGAAGAAGAGCCACCGCTACATCAAGTTTTCAAAAAGATTTTTTCAAATTAATGAATAACGCAATATTTGGCAAGACTTTGGAAAACAAAAGGAAACATAAGGATATCAAATTGGTAACTGATCCAGTAAAATTACAGAAATTGGTGCAACAACCAAACTTTGGTTCATCTATAATTATTAATGAAAATCTAGTTGTTATTTCCATGAACAAGAAGTCAGTTACAATGGATCGTCCTTTGTATCTTGGAATGTCAATCTTGGATATTTCAAAAACACATATGTACGAGTTTCATTATAAGAAGATGGTTAACTATTATGGAAGAGAGAATATTGGTATTGCATATATGGACACGGATGCACTAATTTACTGGATTAAAACAAATGATATGTATGAAGATCTACGCACCTTTATATATAAAGATGATTTCGACTTTTCCGATTATCCTAAGGATCATCCAAATTACGACTATGACAGAAATAAGAAAGTATTGGGAAAATTTAAAGATGAAACAAATGGTGTGCCGATGATGGAAATTGTAGCATTAATGTCCAAACTGTATTCATTTCAACTGTACATAAACGAGAGGAACGAACATCAAGTCACGAAGAAGGCCAAAGGAATAAAAACTTCTTTCCTGAAGAAGAACGTACAGTTTGAACATTATAAAAGATGTTTGTTTGAAAATGTTGAAACAACTGCAACGTTCAACACTATTAGAAGTTATAATCATCAACTTTTTAGTGTCAAACAAACAAAGTGGGCATTAAGCTACAAAGATGACAAGCGTCATATTTTAGAAGATAAAATTAATACTTTACCATTCGGCCACTACTCTCTAAACCCTATCGACCAGTAAACCTATTCTTCGTCCTCTACCTTCTTCCTTTTTCCTTTCCGTAAAGAAGAGGGGACATGGCAAGCCCAATGCCATGTTCCCTCTTTTTTACACTAATATGAAATGGCCTTGACCTATATTCAAACTATATAAATGAGAATAAACTATTCTATGGATCAGTATTTTTACATGCAGTGTACAAGCAACATCTGAAGATGGAAAGTGTAAAGGACAAGATTGTAAATGAACTACATAAACCAGCAAGAAGAAGATTTCCAAGAAGAAGTACAATCATTAAAGGAATGAATGATCTTTATCAAGCTGATCTCATTGAAATGATACCGCACAGTAAATTAAATAAAGGATTTAAATATATTTTAACAATTATAGACTGTTTACTAAAATAGCTGACGCTTTACCAATGAAGGATAAGACTGGTAAAAGTGTTACAAAAGCTATGGAAACCACAATACAAAGAAATAAATTTAAAATTAAACATCTACAGACCGATGATGGAAAAGAATATTTTAATAAAGACTTTGGAGCTTTGATGAAGAAATATCAAATAAATCATTATTCTACAAATTCTGAAGTTAAAGCTTCAATAATTGAAAGATTCAATAGAACATTAAAAGGTGCGATGTATAAACAATTTTCAAAAAGAGGATCATACGTGTGGTATGACATATTACCACAACTTATAAAAGAGTATAACAACAAATATCATCGTACCATTGGAATGAAACCTATCCAGGTAAATAGTGCTAATGCCAAAATTGTATTACAACGCATTAAAAATAATACAACACCGAAATTGGAAAAATTGCAACCAAAGAAGTTCAAGGTCAACGATAAAGTTCGTATAAGCAAATACAAAGGTGTATTTAGTAAAAGATATCTACCAAATTGGACTAATGAAGTATTTACAATTTATAAAGTGCAACCAACTATACCTGAAACCTATTTATTAAAGGATAACAAGGGTGAATTACTTCAAGGTGGATTCTACGGACACGAATTGTTGAAATCAACAGTTGGTGATGTATATCTTGTCGAGAAGATTTTACAAAGGAAAAAGGATATGGTTAAAGTCCGGTGGTTAGGGTTTGATAAAAGTGAAGACTCTTGGATTCCTTCAAAAGACTTAGTATAGTTGTTTAATAGCTCATTGTGTGTTTAACCTTTATACAAGATGGAGATTGTACAACAAAAAGATCGATTTAATATCAATAACATTGATGAATTGACAGTTGACAATGATAAGTTAAATCATGAAAAACATGGTGAATTACTACCAAATACGATAAGATGTCTAATAACTGGTCCTTCAAATTGTGGAAAAACTAATGTTGTTTTTAACCTTATAACTAATCCTAAAGGATTGCGTTTTAACAATATATATATTTTTTCAAAATCATTGCAACAACCAAAATATCAATTATTGGATAAAGTACTTGCAAGTGTTCCTGAAGTAAATTTTTACAAGTTTAATGCCAGTGAAACAATTATGCAACCAAATGAAGCAAAACCATTTTCTATTTTTATATTTGACGATGTTTCTTGTGAAAATCATGACACAATAAGGAATTATTTTGCTATGGGAAGACATCATAATATTGATAGCATTTACATTGGTCAAACATACAGTAAAATTCCAAAACAACTTATAAGAGACAATGCGAATATGTTGATCATCTTCAAGCAAGATGAAACAAATTTAAAGCATATATATAATGATCATGTAAATGCAGATATGCCATTTGAAAAATTTAAAGAGATGTGTGGCAAAGCATGGAATGAGAAATATAGCTTTCTCGTTATTATGAAGGAAGAAGATATTAAAAATGGTAGATATCGTATAGGGTTGGATAAATTTGTATTTATGCGTTGAACTACCGATGCTACATCTAGTTACATGTTGAACTTCACAGTGTAAACATGGTGAATCAAGAAAAACTATTGAAAGAAATAAAATCACTGAGTGATTCTATTAGGATGAAGAATCGTGCATTGAGGATGGGTTTAAGTGAAAGAGAAGAATTTTTAGAGACTACATTTAAACCTATTACGGAACCTTTAAAACAGATATCAGAAACTATTGGTAAACCTCGTTATGAAGGAGATGTTTTACTACCAGTTTCTAAACAAGAAGTACAAGCATTAAAAAAAGAAGATGATGATTCATATACAAGTGCTAGTGAGCAAGAAGAAACAAAAGAAGAAGAAGAACCAATTGTTGAAAAGGAAGAAGAACAGCCAATACCTGAAGCTGAACAATCTATTCCAAATTTAACTCAATTGAGTAGCGATATATTACAACATGGACCTCTTGGAAGAAAATATATAATGAAAATGCTACATGATATGAAATCAAACCCGAATTTGAGTAGATCACACGTATACGGAGCAAGAATTGATGGGAATGAATTGAAGATTGGCGATTCAAAGCTTGAAATAACACAAGACGATTACATCATTATTGGTGAGCATAGATATAAAGTAACAAAAGGATTATATGAATTAATTTTTAAAAACATACCACTAAGATATTCATCCAAAGATTTAAGTGTTTTTAAGGAGATTCTCCAAAATACTAACGCTCATAAAAGAAACTATGTAAAGGATGCAATGATTAATCGTTCACGTGCAACAAAATATAACATCGTTATAAAAAAGTTGTTTCCTCCACGAAAATTGCCAACATTACGTACTGCACCAGCGGTGAGACAACCACTGAAAAGAAAATCTTTATCACTTATGGATTTATCACTTCTTGAACAACATGGTAAAAAGAGTAAAGGAGATACTTCAACATCTGGTAAAGGATTGATGAAAAATCTATACAATACGAATGTGATTTACTACAACGATATCAATAAATTGGTTGATAGAATGAGACTATTGCATGAAGCCATGGAAGCCGGTCATACAGGTTTGAATAATGAATGGGTGGCTCTAGTTGATGAACTTAGGAATCGCGGTATAGTCGTATAATTGTCCGTGGATATAAAAGAGGTGCAAGCATAAGACGTATCAGTTCTAACATGAGCGTCGACAAGTTCGGACGGTACTCCGCTTTAGGAGTGCAAGTTGGAGAAGACAGAAAAAGAAGTGGATTACCGCAAACACCTGAAGGTGACTATAGCATAAGTAATAAACGTTTAAACTAGTTAAAGATCCAGAAGAAGATACTGATGGAGCAAATTTGAAGACAGTAAAAGAAGCTACTTCAACATCATTAAAATTACATAAGAATACTTACGATGTTAAATCACATAGATTAATTAATGTTGGTAAACCAACTGAAGGTTCTGATGCAATTACTAAAGAGTACTTATCATCTGAACTTTTAAATACTTTAAAATTGCAATGGGGTAATAACTTAAAAGATGGACAAACGTATAATGCTGGAAATTATAGAATAACCAACGTGGGAAATCCCAAAAATGATAAAGATTCAGTTAATAAAGAATATTTACATTCTATAATACCGGAAAAAACTGAACATGGATTTTCTTTTTATAAATTTATTATAAATGACATTGGATACCCAAAGGAAGACGGTGATGCTGTAAACCTAAAATACATCAAGGACAACTGTATTTTACAAGATGTTAATGGAATCGATTGTCATGGTAAAATATTGACAAATGTAAAGTTTGGTTCTCAACCAAAAGATGCTGTTACTATGGAACAATTATCTAAAGAGTTAAAAAAGGAAACATCAAATTTTGTAAAACATGAAGATTCCGTGTTAAAGCGGGGAGATAAATTTATACATGGAAATAAAAAGTTTGATTTAATGCAAGGAAAAAATGATGAATGGGATGCAGGACATAAAACAATAACAAATGGAAGATTTGGTATAAAAGATACAGATGTACCTCTAATGGTGCAAACATTAATTGCGAGTGGTGGTACATTAGGTACATACAATGGTCGTAATAGAAGAATAAAAGATATTTATCCTGGTTATGAAGATGATGATTGTGTTACATTGAGACAAACAATAACTTGGGATAAACACTTTGGGACCAAATATGATGCAAAGATGAAGAAAATAATTAATATTTTACCAGGAGAAGATTCAAATGATGCTGCTACTATTGGACAAGTCATAACAACATCGAAAAGTGATTCGACTGCTTACACGTGTAATGATAAACGTATTATGCAGTTACACGATCCCCAACATCCAAAAGATGCTGTAACTTTAGACTGTTTAATAAGAATAGTGGGCAATTTACTTATTGATACCCATAATCATATAGCTAGTACAACGAATCATGTGGTGATTCAACCCGATGAACGAGAAGCTTGGATTAAAAATAGAATCATAAATCAGTATATAATTAATTTGAATAACTAAGTCTTTAAATATAAAAGATTTTGCACAAGTTATTCATTTATGTAAAGTATCTCGTGGAGTAAACACACCAGTTATATAAGACAACATAATGAAGACCGTATCGCTCAGTCATCGTGAAGACAGCGGCAAGAGAGGACGTGGTATAACATCAGCTGCATTATCCCTGCTCAGACGGATTCCAGTTGGTGCTGTTGTAAATCGAACGATAGACGCTTTACCATACGAATTACATCTGCCCGGAGGTTATCAATATTGTGGACCTGGAACTAAGTTGGCAAAACGTTTAGCAAGAGGAGATCCTGGAATTAATAAATTAGATCAAGCTTGCAAAGAACACGATATAGCATATTCAAAGTATAAAGATTCAACAAATAGATCAATAGCAGATAAAATTCTAGCGGAAAAAGCTTGGCAAAGAGTAAAATCAAGTGACGCAAATATTGCAGAAAAAGCAGCAGCTTGGGCAGTAACTACAGCCATGAAGACAAAAGCAAAGTTAGGTGGTGGAAGACGTCGCAGAGGAAGACCTGCAAAGAGAGGCGCTCCCAAAAGAGGTGGAAACATTAAAAAAGGACGTCGTAGAACTCATAAGGCAAGTGTAAAGAAGACTTCTGTTTGGCAAATGGTAAAAAACGGAGCAGGTTTATACCTAAGACCATACCGTGTGTACTAAATAAGAAGAATCAATTGATAATTCCAAATAAAGCCTTAACAAATCATCAGTTAAATGATTATGTAAAATGTTTGAAAATACCATTCTTTCGAGGAGTTTTTATGAAAGATGCATTACCAACTAAAATATGGAAAAATGAAACTGGAATAGTAAATTTGGATTCCACCTATGGTCCAGGCACTCATTGGGTATGCTATAAAAAACTCGGACAAACCATTTACTACTTTGACAGTTTTGGCAATCTACCACCGCCAAAAGAACTGCAACATTATTTTCGAAACTCCAAAAACATTTTTTACAATTACAAAAGAGAACAACCTAACAATACTGAAATATGTGGGCATTTATGTTTGGAGTTTCTAGCGAAGAGTGTCAGTCAGCTTTAAGATGTCATCGTATACAGTGTCACTGAGTGGAAATTCATCCACATTGAAAAGTACGCTGTTCCCAGCATTGCGTCTATCCAAGGAAAGATTATGGGAAGCGGCATTACTTGATTTGACTACCTACAATTCAATTCCTAATGTTACAGAAGGAAAAAACAATTTACTACATTATTATGAAACTAAGGATGCTACAGGAAAATACTCAGAATTGAAAATAATTACATTTCCTACTGGAGCATATGAAATTGATGACATAAACCAATTATTACAGAAACAACTCGGAGAGGACAATATCACCGTTAAAGGAAACAATAATACTTTAAAAGCAGAAATAACTTCGAAATATTATATTGATGTCAGCTTGGAACAGTCGATTGGCAGTTTACTTGGATTTACAGATACAAAAAAGAAAATCTTAACTCCTGGAACTACTCATTCAGGTGATTCAACTGTAACAATATTGAAAGTAAATAGTATTGATGTCACGTGCAACATTATACACGGATCGTATAGAGATGGAGTTAATCAACATATTTTACATACATTTTATCCAACAGTGGCTCCCGGTTTTAAAATTGTTGAGAAGCCACAAAACTTGATATACCTACCGTTAAACACCAGTTTCATTTCAGACATCGTACTGAACATATTGGATCAAGACGGTCATAGTGTTGACTTTAGAGGAGAAACAATTACTATACGGATACACATCAGAGCAGCAACATAAAAGTCAACATGGGATTATCATTTAAACCGCAACGGAAGAGTCGGGAGCTCAGTAGCTCCTCGACATTGGAAGAGTTAACATCGGAAAACATTCGTTTTCTACAGAAGATTGGATTGAAACTTAACAGCGATGGATATCCTGGATATATCTCAAGGACCAACGTTCGACGAAACACTATGGGAGAAGGAATATCACACGCACAACCCTTACACTTCATCAAAATTAAACAATAACGATGAAATAAGGATCCCCATTCAACAACAAGATATTTACACTTTACCGTGTGAAAGTTACTTGTACATCGAAGGACGGGTATTAAAATTGGATGGAAAAACTGCTTCAACAGTTCCTTTTATAAATAACCCGATGGCATATCTTTTTGATGAAATAAGATATGAAATATCAGGGGTGACGGTTGATTCAACAAAAAAGGTTGGTTTAACAACGACATTGAAAGGATTAACATCATTAACACCGCATGAAAAGAATTCAATAGTCACTGCCGGATGGGTTGCCCCCGATAAAGACACTATAACACCAGCTTCCAACGGTCACTTTGATTTTCATGTACCTTTACGATTGCTTTTGGGATTCGCTGAAGATTACAAACGGGTAATAATAAATGTCAAACAAGAATTAGTATTACTCAGATCTTCAACTAATAAGGACTTAATACTTGCAGACCCTGCAACTACGGAAGATAAACTGGAATGGCAACTACAGTTGGATAAAGTTGTTTGGAGAGTACCTCATGTAAGATTGGCCGATGAACATAGAATCCTATTATTGAGAAAGTTAAAATCTGACCGTGATATTGTGATGCCTTTCCGAAGTTGGGAATTTCATGAATACCCTACACTACCTCAGACAGAAAGACAAACATGGACCGTCAAGACATCAACTTACTTGGAACGAGCAAGGTACATAATACTCGGTTTTCAAACTAAGCGAAAAGATGTTATCACTGCAAATGCTGGTCAATTTGATCACTGTAAAATAAAGAATTGTAAAGTTTTCCTAAACTCTCAATTCTTTCCCTATGACAATTTGAATGTCATGTTCAGCAAAAAACGTTTTTCCATTTTATACGATATGTATGCAAGATTTCAATCGTCATATTATGGAAAGACTAATACACCACTATTATCACCTGACCAGTATTATTCCAAGGCTCCAATAATTGTAATCGATTGTTCAAAACAAAATGAATCGGTAAAATCATCAAGTGTGGATATAAAAATTGAAATGGAATTTGAAGAACCAGTAGCGGATGGAACTTCGGCATACTGTCTAATTCTACATGATAAAATAGTTACTTACACACCGCTGACCGGAATTGTGAAGAATGTACTTTAAGAAGAATTGTATAACAACTGCAAATTTTTGAGGTTAGAATTATCTGCTTTAATTTTTGAGGTTAGAATTTCATTTGTGAAAGACAAGTTGAAAACAAACAATTATGTAATTGTATAAATTTCAAGGATTTTACGAAAAATATAAAAGCGAGAAAATAATTAGTAGAAACTTCATTCTATCTTCAACCGTCGTATGGGAAACATCATTCGCAAGATGAATTCTACTAACGGAGAAGAAAATACACCTCTAATGGATGATAATAGTTCAGATATAGAAAAACAAGTTGAACGAGAAATGGACGAGTTCCTAAAATTCAACAAACATAAGAAGAGAGAAGAAGAAAAAGCTGAAAAAGAAGTAAAAAGGAAGAAGGTTGAAGTTAACATTACAACCAATATTTTAACAGAAGTATTTCTTCGGATTATCTACCCAATTTCTTCATGCATGACAAAAAGTATATCAGTTGGAATTTTAAAATCAATGGATTATTCACCAATTGTTATTTTAAATCATGGAAACAAAATGGTTACTTTCAGTGAAACTACTTGGGAATCTCTCATGAAACATTTACATCTTTTGGAGTGCTATTTAAGTAACAACACATTTGGAAGAAGAACAAGATTAAGTTTATTGGAATCAAATATTGAAGTTGATATAGTAAAACATCGTGGAGGACAAATTGTTCGCTTCAGAGATTTAACTACACATAATGTTAAATTATATTTCACTAAAGAAGAATTTTACACTTTAAGTTGTACTACCGGTCCCGTCACCAGATATTTGAAACAACTAATATTTTCAAGTGCAATAATTAAAGACTATCTAATTGATACATTGGACAAAAAACCTTTTGTTCCAATTTTATACGGTCCCGTGGATACTTCAATCTTTAATAGAATACCTCAAGAAGTTGAAATGTGGAGACAATTAAACAACTATCACACCAATTTTAATATTGATGAAGTGGCACAAGAAGTGAAAGAAGAAGAACAATCCTGTCTGTTATAAACATCGGCTCATTCAATTTTTAAGTCAGTTGTTAGTAAGACTTCATCATGAATAAACGGGTTTCGTTTTCTAATGCGCCACATATAATGGAAGTTAAAAGAGGTATAATTGAATTTCAAGCTTTCCGAGGAAATGATGGTAATTTTATTATTAAAGAATTAGTAATCTTGGACATGAACACATCAGTAGTTTATCATTATTTGTTCAAACCTCCAGTACCATTTAATAGACTAACAACTAAAGCGAAAGTTACAAACAAATGGTTGAACAAACATTTTCACAACTTAAGATGGGATGAAGGTTTCATTAATTTATAACATGATGCCGCACATTATGAATCATTATTGCAAAGAGTTTAAAATTATCTACACAAGGGGATTGGAAAAAGCAAATTGGATACAATCATTTACAAGCAACGAAGTGATTAATGCAATAATTGATAAAGATTTCCAATGCTACTTCAACGAACTTTGTATTTCATCAAAAAGTTTTAAACATCGAAGGTCGCAGTGCGCTTTAAAGAATGCCTACCGCTTGAACAATTTCCTTCAACAAAGTGGTGGGTGTAGTGTCAGTAGTGGGGGTAGTTTCGATTATAAAAGCGAGAGCGCTACCATGACGCAGCATGAGTATTACTCTAACCTCCGAAGAGACAACATCTCCGACGGACATTCTTATTAACAAGAAGATTAACAACAACATCAAGATGGCATCACAGAACTTACTTCAAAGTTTAGTTGATCAGTTCAACGCTCATTCTAAATCATCAATTCTACCTACAAAGAAATGTTCTGAACTAAAAGAAGAAAAACACTACATCATTCATACGATTAAGAAAATGGAAACTTCAGTAGGTGATGCTATTAATTGCACATTGAGCGAGGCTCCATATACAGTTGGTGATGAACCAAAATTTCAGATCTTCCTACCAAGACGCTTTGTACAACTTCTTCAAAATGAAGATCTTCGTGTAGTTCAACCCGGCGCACTCTATTTGGTTTCGCACGGACCAAGTGGAAACAACTCAACTGAACTAACTATTCATGTAACACCTACTACTGATTAGTTTGTACATAACATTGTAACTATTTGTTTGTAATTGTTTTTCAATAAATATGAAATAAAGAAAAAACAAAAAAAATTAAAAGAAGCAACATATTGTGATGTCTTTGTACATTACAATATGTTGCTTTTTTTTAAAATTCCACTGGATGACCTTGACCCACTTTTGTGTGATTATAAAAGCGAAAATCTACTTGTAAAATTCATCAGTCTACGACTACCTTTCGTACCGTACACATCTCGCTCACTCTATCGCTTAATATAAAAACTAAAAGATGTCTCTCAAAGTCAAGTGTGCATCTTATGATACCAACACCATTACAACTTTTGAACAACTCGAAGATTTAACCAACGAAATGCGAGTTTTACTTACCGGTGGTTATCACTTAACTGTTGATGTTAGTGCTACTAATACAAGGATGTTCACTAAAACAAAATATTGCGATGATGAAATATTTATTTCTACACAACCTACAACTTCTTCATCGCCAACTGGTCAACATAACATCAAGTTTCAAAAGTATTACCAATGTTGAATAACTTTTGACAGACAAAACTACAACTAAAGAATCACATGATCAATATGAGTTAATAAAAAGGATGTGATACTTGTATAAATAATCATTTGCTTCTCAGCTCTCACCACGACAAGACCTATTTAAGAAAATGTTGTACAGAATGATGATTCAACTTGATGGAAAAATCTATGGAAAAGACTACAACACCGTTGAACAAATGACCCAAGATTTAGATGTATTAACTAAAGAAGGATATCAAGCTAAATTAATTTTAAAATTTCCTGAAGTACATCCATTATCAACAGAAGAACTTGTTGCTATGGCTAAGGCGGAGAGAGAGAAAAAGTCTGAAGAAAACAAAGAGAAACAAACTTCCTAAATTTTAATAATCCTTACACTTGTAAGGTATAATTTTTTAAAACTCCATTTGGATGACCTTGAAATTACCCCCAACACTTTTCACAGTACATAAAACTCACTATTCAACACTATACACTCTTATTCTTTCACTGGACTCCGCAGCGTCAACATGGAAGAGCAAAAATACAAGTACAAACCTCGTTACTGTTGTGAACAACAGTGTACAGATTTAGGACCAATGATGGTGGATGGGTTAGCTTGTACTAAATGTGAATTCTTCGGATCTTGTTATTGCAAATGCAAAACAAAACAACTACCACCACCGGAATTGCGAACTTTCAAATTTTACAAATCAAGATATTTTCATACATGTTGTCCTCAAAGATGTTTCAAATTTCACCCTCTAGATCTTGCTCATTGTCAACGCACCAATTCTCATCAAGATGATTTTTGTACACATATGATAAAAAGATGTAAATACAGATCAGATTGGTATTCCGATCCTGTAGAACCATCAAATGTGTAATTTCAGTTTTACACTCTTTTTTAAAACTTCATTTGGATGACCTTGAGATTTCCCCCACCACTAGTTCTAATTTTTATATAATATTAAATCATTCCACTTCCAACACTCTAACTAACAACATGGAAAACAAATTTATCAAGTTTGAACATATAATAACTGACAGGGAGGAGATGGAAGAATTGTTTCAAAACTTACTTTCTATCATTGACGAATATCCTATAAGATGGTTCAGAATTGTAGTTCAATATTTAAATCCTGGTGAATTGTTTTCTTCATCGAGTGAAGAGGATGAAACAACTACTTCGGTTCAAATAATTGAATTAAAAGACAAAGAAGAAGAACTAAACATTTTATTCAATCATAAGCTCAAGGTTCCCCATATAAAAGCCCCCTCCCTAGACGCCTGCTCAAGGTCGCCATTATATAAGCCCCCTCCCTATGTGCCGATCCTCATTCCATCCCCGACTCTTCAACGATGAACAACTCTCCTTTGGCCCGAATGAATTCTAGTTTTGAAATAAACTCTAAAGAAGAGTTACAAGACATTTTTAATATTTTACAAGAACTTATAGATAATTTTACAACCATCAAAATGAATTTGGAAATAACATACGATTGTCCTATTTGTGATAAAGTTGAAAGTTCGGACGAAGACAGTTTACTAAATCTAACTCCTGCACCATCTAACACTACTGATGGTAATAACAAAGAGCAAAATATTTCCCCCACCACTTCTTTATAATTCTTCGCTCCCCCCACCACTTCTTTATTTAACTAACATTTCTCGCTTTCACTTCTCATTCCGTCTTCGACTTTTGAACTATCAACATCACTTGTTTTAAAATTTCAAACACTAACACAATCATGATGGATATAATGGATGAAGTTCCCTTCATAACTAGAATGGAAGAGGATAAATTGAAATTGGAAATTAAACGATTGGAAATGGAACGGGAAAACCAACTCGAAATGTTACGTTTGTTCAAGCTTTTCAAATACATCATCTGGGGACTCTGCGTTTACCTTCTCATCGTCGTTGGTGTTTGCATTTACAACTCTGTAGTTCATCACAAAAGTTCAACTTGTTTAAACTCTGCTGTTGCACATTAATTGTATGTTCACAAATAAAATTCAAAAGTTACTTCAACCTATCCCACTATCACCAACTAGTTCAACTTTCAACTATTTCTGGTGGTAGTTGGATAGGCTTTTTTAAAACTTACTCTGGATGACCTTGACATACTTTCCAAGCCCCAGTTATAACTGTTAAATTTCAGTTTTAAATTAACTCTTAATTCATGCCCAATTCTACTTCAAATACAAGGCATATGCTCTCGCCATCTGCACCCCAGCATCTGACGCCATCTGCTCGAGCAGCTGCTCGGGCAGATGGCACGACTTCCGGCGCAGAAGTAACCAAAACACACTACTCTCTGATTCAAACATAAATTTAATATTTTGAAATATACACTGGAAAGTCATTAAAGTATTTAAATGTATACAAAACTATGTACATTTTATTTCTTGAAGTGTCTGACACAATCATTATGGTTATTGTACTATTAAAAGTCCGAACTAAAAAAAGTATTTAGTACTGAAAAATTATTGTATTGTTCATATTGATAAAAATATTCAATCATTGTTGTTTAAAATTTATCGTCTCTTAAATCGCCATGCTTTGATTCAAATAATGTCAATCACAGTGCATTATAGATATAATGATTAGTATAATTATTATAAACTAGTAAAGACTCTAGCATTCGGTCTGCCGACGACCCCGATGACTCGTCGAAATATAATGCTGTTATAACATCAATTAAATTAAATTGTTAGCCCCTGAACTGCGTATATAACTAACTATAGGTTTCATATCTGTGTGACGAACCCCTCTTGGATTAAGAAGATGCTGGCGTTGCAGTGAATATAGTTGTGGAAGAAATACACGATTGAACTGTTTGGAAGAAGGTATAAATCATATATATTTACCGTTCTGTACGTAATTGCAGTGCAAGTGTAAAACGTAGCAAAAGAATGGTTCAAAAGGCTAAGTTACCAAATTTCTACTTGAAACTTTTACTCACTGGGCTTGAATGTAAAATGTACATGGAAACCCCCTAATCCTTCAAATTTTTTTTAATATGGCCTATATATACAACTATTTTTAAGACTACTAAAATGTAAGACATTGCAATAGAAAGTGCCTTAATATATCAATACTATTAATCTAGTGGTTTGTGCAAACCTGAGACTAAGAGGTTGACATAAAGAGCACATGTCAACAGGTGAGCAAAAAATTTTATATTTATAGCATTACCCGGATAAAAAGAATATTTCATTACTACTCAAAAAGAAATTTTGAAGATTAGATTTTCATTTAAGAAAATATACATACTAAAGTAATAATATAATTACTGTCTTGATGTTTTTTAATCACCATTTTTCAGTTTCTATGTTTTAACCCTTAAAATTCTTGAGTAGCTTAATTTTATTGATAAAATTAAATTTAAATAATATTACGATTTGATATGAAGAATCCCACGCCTACTACAGCTTTACTTTACCTTGTGGACGGGATACTAGACTATTACACAATATTTACAATAATTAATCAACTTTACTCACAATATTTGACTTTTCAATTTGTTTTTGTGTGGAATGCTTTGTCACCTGATAACGTGTTTGACATATTGACTATCGCGCTTCTTTTGCGCCATGTTTTTGTTTTGTGGTTCATTCATTGGGGACATAAAATAGGATATAAAAAAAAACATCATTATACTTATGAAAGCTGTACTAAAGCGATCAAATAATTTATTCGTGTAAGACTGCAGTTCAGTTTCAAATACAATACAATTTACCATCAGGCACTGTCTACCTCTTCAACTCATTGCTGTTAAAGAAATCCATACTAACAATATTGATACCAACAGTAGTTGTCAAAACAGATATAAGTACAAACAAAATCAAATTTAAACGCAAAAGCCATATTTCCACACTTACAGTCACTATGAAACAGTAGTTACTGTTTTCTTTGGCCACGAGCGGTGACGACTGATTATTATTCAGGATGAATTTCGTAAGGTGTCCTAAACAGGTTACAGAGAAACGCTATGTCATATAACCATCAAACACAATTATTTCCCACAAAACTGACCTCAAGGAAAGTTGTGAAAATATTTTTAACCAATTTATGAATAGAGGGTGTTCCAAAATCTATGGGTCCCATGTTCAAATAACATGATTTTCAAATGTAAACATATCAAATGTTATACACAATTTTAAAAGTATAAGAAAAATAAACATTTTTATGAAAACAGATCCTTAATATTATTGTACAGTCTGTACTTCTTTAACCAAAGCACCTTGAATGCCTCATATTGAAATTTTCTATCCCTACTAACTGAGCTTTACTACGATATACATCGTGTAAGTGTTATTTCCAAAAATATAACTTCAAAAAAATTAATTTAAAACTTGTTTTTGGCCATAGTTCAAAAATATTAAATAGTAGCACATGCCCAGTAGCACATAATTTTAAAGGTCTTTTAATTTTTAACACCTTTCTAATTTTCATTTATCCCTATGTAAATTAAAATTTTATTTCGTTTTTCGTGGTAATTAAGGAATAGTGAAGTGATGTGAAGTGTTGATCAAGTTAGCAAGACACAATAACAATAGAAATAAAACCACATGTTTGGGATTGATGAAGAAATGAGGATGACAAAAAATAATTGATTGAAAGAAATTAAAAGGTGTTAGTGAGAAATCAAGGGGAAGATCAAGCAAGATATAAGTATAATATTGACATAATAGTAATCAAGATAGAAGCCAACAACAGGAAAGTATAATCTTTTATTTCTGGACTGATAATTTCATACATTTTGATCTGAGTAAAAACTGTCATTCATTATTAGTGTCAATTGCAGTTAACTATTTCTGGACGATGTTATTGACTTTATTTACTTGTTTTCATTTGTTTATTCTATCTTTTTTTTGTTCCTCAATAATGACGGCACGACAACCCCGACCCGAGATATTGAGATACTGTTAAATTGGAAATAAAACAAACTGTTTATTTTGTTAATATTTTCAGGACTTGTTATTTATCAATTTTAGAACATTACCAGCAACAGCACAGAGTTTGTTGCAAAAAGGTACTGTTTTAATATTTAAATCCATGTTATTTTTTAGTACACATTTTTGTAATATCTAAGCCTTTTAAACTAATAAATTATTAAAAAAATAACATGCATTAAAATGAAGAATTAGTACATTTTCTTAATTACCACGATAACGAATATAGATACACTATAAATGCAATTTAAAAGGCTTTAAAAATTATATGCTATACTTGGCATTTATGTTATTATTTGAAATTTTTCAAATATGAAAAAAAATTCTCATAATTTATATTTTTAAAATAATATTTGCTTCAATAATACTTACATGTTAGCTATAGTAGTAAAGCTTAGTTAGTAAGGATTGCAAATTTTTAATCTGAGGGGATTATAGGTGCATGGTTATGGACTTACAAGCTATATCGAAACAATTGAATAGGTTTCAAAGAAATCCCCACGCCATATTGAAACGGTCGATTATTTAGTTTAAGTTATTCTTTATCAAAATGTTTATTTTTCTTACATTTTTTAAATTGTTTATAAAATCTTATATATTTACATTTGAAAATAAAAATATCCAAAAATTATGGCATTTAATTTAATATATTTTTAAAGTATAAAAAAGTATTAACAAAACCTGCCACCATTTAAAAATACATTTTAAATGTTTTAGTTAGAAACTCCTTTTATAGCGTTGACCAATTTATGGATTATTGTAAAAATGCATAAACAAAATCAATTTTAAGCTGAGTTAAACTACATGCCTGGCATTTTCGAGTTATGAAATTAAACTGAGCAACGAAAAATACATTTTAAGAAATATTTTTATCAACTTTTTTATGTCATATCACAGCTATCCTATCAGTACATTCTTCCAACTTATAATTTTTTACCAGCAATACAAATTTAATTGAAAAATATTATTATTAGGCGCATTGCTAAGAGTTTTCTAACTGCTTTTTTAACTTTCAAATTTTTTAGAACACTCTGTGAAAGATGATATGAGTATTAACTTCCTAAATTCATATCAATAAATTAAGTGGTTGTTGTTGTTTTTATTGTTGGATAAAGTAAATTGATTTAAAGTACCATATACAACTGTATACAATAAAAATTATCGTATATATAAATTCTATAATAGTATGCAAAGCAACATAATAAAGCTAACTTCGAAATATACTAAAATTAAACTTTTATATAAAGTAATATTTCAACATTCTACACTAAAATATCTCATTTGAATGTGCTTAGTAAAATGTGAAGTCAAAGTGATGTTTAAAACTAAAATTACTGTGGTGTGTGAGACAATAACCATTAAATTCTATTTGCTTTCTTAATTAAATCGTTAAGGGAGGAATGTAAATGGTGGCTTAAGCCGTTGTTCTGGTGCTTCCAAAACATGTTAAAGGAAGGAAAATTTATACTTTTTTTATAATATTGTTGTTTCGTAGGCTTTAACTTCCGAAAATAATAACATTTGTTTGCTATACAATTTTACTAAAAAGCACCAGTTTGTCTATGTTGTCTCACTATTTGAAACTTATGCAGAAATAAAGTAAATAAATCTTTTCTTGATTAAAATTAATATGTTATTGATTTTTAAATTATAATTTTACGTTTAACGTAAAATTAATTAACAACTTTTAAATCACTCATTTTATAAGTAAATTAATACCATGAAAACTATTTTAACCTAATGCTAATGTTTCATATCAAATCATTTGTGCTTTAAAAAAAAGTTAGACATAGAAGGGCTCAGTTGGCAATACTGAGAATAGTCCGCATGAATTAAAATCATTCTGACACTTTCCAATTAAAAGTTTCAAACGCTCATATGTGAACACTGTGTTTTAATAAAATGCAAATGGAAAGGGTCAGACGATTGCGTTACTTGAAAATTTAATAATTTACATATTTTATTAATCACGTATTTCTTATTTTGGTAGGACATTTAATAAATAGGGGACTTCTTTACTTGACTTGAATTTCTTATAAATCAAGAGATTAAGATAAAAAACATTAACATCAACCGTATATATTTATAAAATAGTAATTAGTGTATTTCAATTTTTATTGAAAAGATTAGTTGTAACAGTTGCCGATCAATAGCTGTTAAAACTATTTATATACAACTATTTTACAATGAAGAAATATAAAAAATCTACTTCATTGCAAAAAACTATTGATTTTTCTTTATTTGTTTGTTTTAAAATTATTAATTTAGAAGGCATTGTAATAGTTTATTATAACTTAGTACAATTTTAAGTACATAAAAACAAACTATGATCATAAATATTTACGTTAAAATGTGTTTATATTTACTCATTTACTGTACTATAATACCTAGTGTTATAACAGTTTTTACTCTTTAAGGTTTTCATAAAATTTTATCTGAGGCAATAAACACTTGTAATGTATTTATTTTGAGTAAACATCAGTTTATCATTTAAATGAAATTTCTAAATTAGTTGAATCAGCTTAGTTGTCTCTTTTAGACTATGCCTGTATTTATAGCTAAATTTTTATTGAATTTGATTTGAGAGCCCAAAAATCTTATACATTACCTATATATTTCAACATTTTTATAATATGCACTGTTATTTTGTAGTGGATCAATATGAAATACAACATATGTGGGATTATTTATTTCTTGAAAAATAAGTATTCTTTCTACCATTATATTTCCTGAAGTAAGTTGTAGATCTATTTAAAAACGTATTGTTTTCTGTAATTTAGTTTTAAAGTAGATACAAGTTAAGGCAAGTCGCACACCAAAAATTACGACACCCAATGACACTGGACATAAAGCGTAGTAGCGTATGTTTAAATTAATGATTATATGTTATAAACATATAAACGTTCGTAATATACGTTTTACATTTAAACATTGCCATCTTCTCAATGTTGTAAGACATTTTGTCGAGTATTTTAAGATTTGGTTTTTGGCTCATTCATTAATTTTCCAACGTTCAGAATTTTATAGCCTGTATATTTATCTAAAACATATTTGTTCGACAGTATTCACTGTAAAAAATGAAAAAAAACATTAAATGAATTTTAAAAAATAGATGAAACTTGCTTCAAGTTAATTTCAATGTTCAAATGTAAATAATACATTTTAAAAATGCATTTCAATGGCTCCTCTAACAATACTCGGCTCAACCGTCAAATGGATGAATGTAGACTAGAAAGTGATAACGCATATGACAGAGGCAGCGTCAGACACACTTGCCGCTGCACGCCACTGATAACAGGCTTCGTGTCTGGACACGTCTTTGTTTCCGTTGACAGAAAATAGTCAGTGCTCTTAACTTGAGGATTCATAGCTTATAATTACAGTTAATTATTAAATCGATGTCAATAATCGTTTAAAAGGGCCATGGGTTACGTTTTAGGGGTGGGGGGCGGGGGTTTTACAATGTTTTAATGTTTTGTGAAAACAATGAAATGTGTTTCTGGATACTCTCTCTTTACTAGGTTGAAAGGATGGAAAGTATTTGGAAGTTTTTGGGAAAACCCTAACATGTATTTCCTAATTTAGTTTTTATCATTCTGCACGAAATCAGCCTGTTTGTTGTTCTCTCAATAGTACCAAAACCGATTCTTTTTTGTCCTAGGACTGAAAAATCATCTGGAGAACTTTTTAGGTCCTAGGACTGAAAAGTCAGCTGTTTTCTAGATGTATTATTATTGATTTATTAATGTTGAGGAGCAGAATTTTAAATTCAAACGTTATAAAGAGCATTGTTTGTAAATAACAGAAATGTAAACACGCATATAACTGACTTTGTAAATATAACCTTGAATATACAACTTTATAGTTAATAACGATAAAAAGTCCAATTTCGCATTATGATAAAAAACGTTGTTCATCACTCGGAGCAAAAGTGTCTTTTTGATGCTTAATCGTTTTTAAAAACTCGGCTGCGCCTCGTTTTTAAAACACGATTGTGCACCAAAAAGACCCACTTTTGCTCCTAGTGATGAAAACTACTATACCGTGTTTATTTTTTCAAATTTGAAACCAATTTATCTTATTTAAAACATAAAAAAGATTGGGGTTTTATGTAATGCATTGTTGGTTTAGTTGTTAAATCATTATATTACTGGTTACCGATGAGTGTCGGTGCACTGTTTCGAAATCTATGCAGACACGTGTATTTTTATTTAATTAGGTAAACATAACCACAAATGACGACATTGCAGGGGAAGAAAAAGTGAGGAGAGGGTTATAGATGTAAAATTTTTATTGGACTACATTCGTGAACCTTGCTACAGAAAACTTATTAGTATTGAAAAAATTCCAAAAGAGATTTTTTCAAGACTCATTTACGTTCCGACGGATAAAATGTTTTATTATTTTCGTTTAAATAAGAATAGATTAGATGCGAATAATAAAGATATAATAGGCATTATAAAACATCATCACATATCTTGGTCTCATTTTGACATATGCAATTGAGATGTGTGGGATTCTTGGGCTAGGGGTAAACATTAGACTATGTGGTGAATTCACATTTCGTCTTCCAGGTCAAGTTCTCGGCATAACTCTCTTTCAAAAGTCTATTTAGTTTAAGAGTTATTCTTCATTATTTTATACCGACAAAGTTTTTAAGAAAAGTAAACCACGTGAATTATGACAAAGTTCGCCTGCCTAAAATACGTATAATTAACATTTTCTCTATAGTTTCTTTATGCAACGGTAAATTGTTAAACACATAACTTTCACCTTACTTAAAAAATTGTGATGTTATTTCTGGAACGAAGATTGTGAGGTATTTGATTTTAACATATTGTATGAGCAACAAAGTTTTAATACACAATATTTTAGCAAATCGTATACGCTCATGCTAAAATACAAAATGTCTTCCTAAAAGTTTTAAAAATGCACTGGAAAATTTTATTAATTTAATACATAAATAAATTATTTTTAATCCAAATTTCTGATGTGTAACTGCTATTCAAAATGTAAATATATACATATTACTTAGATTATAAGATTTTTATAATTTACTACTGTACATTTTTCAATTGAAAAACTAAATAGCACCGAGACCTTTACATTAATAATTGAGATTATCACATATTGTCAGCTGCTGCATTGTATTTTCCCTTTACTTGATATTTTCAAGGAATAACAAAATTCTGTGCCTGTCAACATTGTACTGTTGTGAAATAGAAGGGCGACCTTTGAAAGGCCAACGAAAAATTTCAAAGATGGATATTGAAATGGCTATGGAATAATCAAAGGTCATTTAGCTGTGAATTTAGGTAGATAATTTCTCAAATAACCGAAAAAATGGTAGTTGAATTTTTAATCGGTAAAAAATATAATGATTAGTCTCAGTAAGAGACCTACAAAAAAAATTTAAAGGATACAAGTGAAAGCTCTTTACAAAATTTGTAGATTTGTTCATTGGGTGAAGGCAAAAAAAAAAAAAAAAAAAAGTCACACAAAGAGAGATTCAAAATTATTTGTTAAGCCACTAGTTACCATTTTGTTTTATTCACATAATATTTCTATTCCGTAACAGATTTTTGTATTCAAATAATATTTGGCATGAACCTTCATCGCACCAATGTTTATTTTTTAAATGGTGGCCATTTTTATTTTTGAACCCAAATAACTTTTTATTGGTGAATTTTATTAAACATTTTACAAGAGACATAAAAGTTGACGAATAAAATTGTCTAACTAATGACACCAAGTGCGTAGGCATCGGATTACCAATAATGGAGTTATGAAAAGTGTGAACCTGTACAAAAGTGGTAAATTGATAGTGACAAATATCACGTCCATTGAAGTTTTTTTTTTATTTTCATGAAGTTTGCAATACAATTTTTCATCGTCTTACTGCAAATAAAGATTATTATTATTCAAAGTTAAATTTCTGTACAGAAAAACGTTGATTTTCATCACGATTACTATACCAAGTTAACTATACCAATGTTAACTATACCAAGTTTTAGATAAGATGATTTGAGTTGTCAATGTTTTAGCCACTAGTAAAATTAAAAAACAAATACCGGTTTTAAAAAAGCTAAGTTAAAAAACTTATGATAACCTCTATTTTGAAAATGCACACAGATAAAATATTTTTTCTAAAAATGGACATTAGTTTGATAAAGGTATATATTAAATATTGACTGAAGACAACCCTCCGTTATCTAAATAAAAATTATAATTTAAAAAAATAAAATGGTATGGCTTGCGATTAACGAAGCATTTTAGACCCCTCTTTGTATGATGTTTTTGTTGTCTTGACCTAGGAACTAATCTACAAATCTATACCTATACTAATTACTATACTAGTACTATACTAATTAGTAAATAATAGTATACTAATTACTAATACCTATTCCCTTTGTGGTTTCACTCATTGAATTTCAAAACTGGTAAAAATATAGAAGATTATCTTTAATTTATTTCTAATTATTCCATATATGTGTACTGCAATAAACATGTTATTCGGAAATTTTGTTTTATAGATAATTGTTAAAACCATATTAAGTGTTGCTTAATAAACATTCCTATAAACAACGAAACTATAATCGCTTTCACTTTGGTGATTCCAGTTGATAAATCAATAGTCGATAGTGTGATTAATTTATAAATGTCACAACATTATCCACATTTATTCTTAAAATAAAGTTTTTATTTCAAAGAAAATTAAAGTACAGTGCATGTTGTAACACAAGCCAGAACAAAACATGAAGTTTCAGCAGGCAGAGCCATTAAACGCAGATGTATACAAGAGTGGCCGACACAATGTCCAAGGGCTGCTTTACACTGCCAACTGGAGCTAACTAGTGGTATTCTTACAAACACCATCCCAAATAAATATTTCATAAAATTTCACTTTAAAAAACATATGATTTCAAAAATTATACAATTGAAATGAATCCTGATCAAAGCCGCTTAACATAACATTATAATATTATCAACTAAGCGTACTATACTTAGTAGTACTTCTGAGGACTTTAACGGTGGGGTATGACTTGCCATCTATATACTGTATTATTCCTTTTGAGAGGGCTATTGAATTAATGAATAGATCCAATTAATGAATATCCAAATGAATTAATGAATAGAAAGAAATATTTATTGAGGCGAATTCAGAACCACAAGTTCCATTCTTGCAATTAACCTCTTAAATAATTAATTGTTGCTAAATTAAAACAAACTCAGTAAAAAAATATGCAAAAATAATTTTTAAAATATTAAATTATTTTTTCTGTACATCAATAAAGTAAAAGAAAACATTTCATTGCACATATGCACACCCGCATTCTCACACTGCTACATCTCCGACTAGCACAAGCCATCCCGCCATCCGACTTGATTGATTTAATCGTGTAGGGCAAGGAATACCAAAGCAGTGATGGTAAAATATCGGTTGAAATTCGTCCTATTTTGGTGAGGAATGCGTAAAACTAATGAGCTAGAGCGAGTGTTTCTCCCTCAATTGAATAATCTTTGCCACTATCACTTAAGTAGCTACCTGCAAATTGAAGGAATTATGACGTTACTTTTGTTAGAGCGTCACCATTCTACAAGATTTGAGTGTTCTTCGAGAACCCATAATTTTTCGTACATTCTCAAGGATCTATCACTTGCAACAACACAGACAACTAATGGTATATAATGCTATTTAAACATTTTTCGCCAACACCCACCGAATTCCTCGCCCAAAAATACAACCAAAGGGAACAAAAAGTATAAATATATATTTTTACTTTGTGAAAACACCTTGCTAAAATTTACTGTGATATTACTTTTATTTTAAAGTGGCAAAATTAAATTACTGTTCCAAAATAGCAATCAGACTAAATGAAAAAAAAGTTTAATCCGGGGGTTGAAAGAATTTCCTCTCTCTAATTTAGTCTCAATGACGATTTAGCTCATACATCTTTAATAATTTTTTTAGTTAATCTTTTTTTATACGACTGTTTTATATGAAATTTAGTTATAAGAATATTTGAAGATCTAATTAGCTGTGTTGAATATTTACTATTTTAAAGTATTTAATGAAGTAGAGGTTTAAGATAAATACATTTTTATTCAAATTGTTGTACTAGCCCTTTTGCTAGATGAGTCTAAGTCATTGTGATACAACCATAAGGCGTAAATATATTCTGAGGACCTATATTAAAATCCTATACTCTGATAAGATTATGGTATAATCGTGTGTGAGTCGACGGATGGATCTCTAAATCGGCTGTAATGATTTTCTTTGCAAATAACTAGTACTAGGATGAACATAATACTTGTTTCGGCCTCCTATAAATTGAGGTATCTTGACCAGGTAATCTTAAGCGTGGGATTAAAATTGAGGAGTAATCGAGCTAAATGAAAATTTGAGAAAAACCATAGTTAAATATAGCTGAAAATAGCTGAATCAACTGTCAATGTGCAAACTACGTGCTTCAGTTTCAACGTGTGGTTTTCCATTATCAAAGTGACTGAAACGCTGGATGATAATTCTCTGATAATAACAATTTCCCATTTTTAAATCTTACTTTCCTCTATAAAGTAAATGGATAAAACAACTAAGCAATTTGATGAATTGGAACTGAATTTAAAATAAAAAAAATAGTAAGAATGTGTTAGTAAATGAAATCTAGGGACAACAGTTACTGAGTCATAATATCCGTATATCAAGTATATCAGTACTTAAATCGATTCTAATTCATTGAATCAAGATTACATTTTAAGTAAAATTTCTCCATGTTATAATATCATAATTTGTTTTAATTTTGATTAACATTTATAATCAATAATGGCAAATAAGAAGGTAAAATAAAATAAAAAATAAATAAAAACATGATTGTAGTGATGAGTATAAAATACCTCGTTCTGCTAATTGTTGTTTAATATTAATCATATCTAGGAACTGAGGGTTATAAAACATCTGGATAGTTCATATTTGGTGACAAGAACACTCGTGAAGTCCTTGACAGAAAGGATCAGGGGGAGCGGTCCTTGAATTGGGATTCCGACTGTAGAGACATCAAGTGGAATCGAGAGATTCCCTGAAATTCAATAAATAAATCTAGGAACAAACCCACGATTCCGCACAGTTAGTTTTCTGCTATAAGACCGAACGAAGTGGTTAACTTTTTTCTCATGAAAAATTTAAATTACATTTTATTATTAAAGCACAATGGACTTTAATTTATCAACACTCCCAGTATATGTGAATGATCTGATATTGTGATAAAATTATTAGAATGTTACATTCTCCCATTATCATAAGTCATGTTCCTCTGTTTTACAATCAAGTATCATGTTAAATTTTATTTAACTATAGGAAAAAAAGCAAATCATATCGGTAAAATTCACATTGTAAATCTACATACAAACAGTCAATATAAGAGTGATTCTTGTGTATTAGAAAGCCGACGAAAATAGCTTAAGAATATAATATTATTTATGTATTTTTCAGAAAGACAACACGTCATATAATAAGAATTGAAACTTGAAACTATTTTATCTTCCTTTTCAATATGAGAAAAATGTGGCACAATTCAAAATGTATCGATTTTAGAGTTATGCCACTTTTCTGAAGGTAATGAGAGCACTCTACAACGTCGTCCCATTCCTGCACTTCTAGGTAAACTAGTTTCCACTTAGCAGCGGTAGAGTCAGTTTTATATTTACTGAATTTTTGAATGCTCTTCAGGAGAAAAGTGGCATTTTAGACTTAATATTGGGAATATGTAGAAGTTGCATATTGAAAATGTGACACTATTAGAGTTATGCCTCTTTTCATAACCAGCGGAGTGTAAACTTTTTTCTTATATTATAAAAAAATGGAATATTTTTACAAATACCGGTTTCTTTGGTAATATATACATTTCCATTGCACTTATGATATGGCAAAACCGACTCATTTTGAGATATGGCTCTCTATTTTTTTTAATAACGTAGTCTTAGGAGTAATTTGTGCCACTTCATTCAATGAATTTTTTCATGTGCCTTTTTTAAATTTAAAAGAAAAGTCATCCCCCTTGTAACTGTATTATTTCTTGAAGAATCTTTCTAAAAAAAAGACTTCTTATTACAATCATTTTTAGTTGTGACTAACTCTACCTCAATAAGGGTCTTTTTTCAATTTAGGGACGGATTTATTTACTTAAAACTAATTACTTATGCATCAAGAATCATCGACGGTAAAAATTTCAGAATCGTAATTAAAAAAAAAACTTGATTTTTTAGGCATTACTTCTACGTTATGCATGCATGCTTTTGAAATGTTTTACTGTGCACCTAGCCTTATTGTATTTATTTGACCTTTTGCTCTATTCCCTTTGGCTTATCACATTTTATTCTAGGTCATCAATACTCTTTAAATAATCAGTGCAGTATTTTTGAATAAATAATTTTAAAACAAAGCAAGACCCATATTTTAGTATTTAAAAGGTTTAAACAGACCTTATAATATTTTTGTATTTATCACAGTTAACAGTAAAAAATCTTTTCAAGGGAAAATTGTCGGATACTCCCTGTGGAAAATAATACAAAATCTAATCCTCTAGTATAAGTAAAATCTAATATAATTGTAGAAACTACTATTAATAAATTTTAATAACTTAACCTATAAAAAACAAAAAGAAAAAACTTTATGGGTACAATAAATATAACTTGACCACACTGCTCGTTAAAAAATTCACTACCAGTAAGAATTTGTGTTGCTCACATGTTTTATTTAATTCAATATTTCTCATGGTAAACCGTCTATTGTTAAAATAAGAACCAGATATATATTTTAAAACTTAAAATCTACTGTAAAAAGTAAAATAGTGCTATTTTATTTTTAACTTTCACTGTAGTTTCATTATTATAATGGCAAAACACTACATAAATTTTCAAACTCATTTTCAGAGAATTCCTTGGGCTGAGGCTGTTTATTATGAAAGTCTTAAAATGTAGTTATTAAGTTTTTTTGAAATAATTGCTTCCTTTAGAGAGGTATTTACGGTATACTATTAAACCGGGACTGTATGATCTGAAAACCTCAAAATGAACCTAAATTTTATCAGCCTCATTTTTTACAACTTCTTTTAAGCAAATTACAACCATTAATTAAATAATGCTACTGATTTTTAAAAACTTTCCATTGTATATAACATGCACCAAAGATAGCCAGGAGGAAACTATTGTTAACCAAGACAGCCGGAGAACTTGAGTTAAACTTAGTTGTGAGAATGCTTAGCTTGGGGACAAGTCTTAAATATAGGAAACAGGAGAGTGAACCAAGGAATTATTAAAGTCATTATCTCTTCTTTGTATACGTGAATTGAGAGAAAACCTTATATTTATATAAATCCAACTGCGTGATTAAAGCAACTAAGGATCCCAATATGAATTCCCAAGGAAATATTAATTCCTGGAAATATAAGAAAAAAATTATAGAAGGGTCTTTTTAATGAATTCCTCTTATTGTCTTTCATAGGTTATAAGTTAGTTTTATCATGAATACTATTTATGTTTTTATCAAATCATATGTTACTTTATAATGATCTTGTAAATATTGCCAATCTTTATTAACACTTTTAGCATAGCTATGATGCAGAACGTTTAATATTGTAATGTTATCATAAATAAAGTAGATTAAGGTAAATAATTCTTTGGTTAAACGGTACAGTAGATTAGGTTAGGTTAGGAATAGTTTAGGTTAGGATAGGTTTGGTTAGGATTGGATTAGGATAAGAACTAAACCTATAGATTATTTCACGTTTAAAAGTATGCAACCAAACGTACTAAAAGTACTCACAGGGTTACTAGGGTTTCAATAACAGTACAAACACAAAGCTTGTGGATATAAAAGGCAAATTTTCTACTCTGAATACTGCTACATTATTAGTACTTTCCACAAAAGAGTGGTCAACAATGGTTTCAACAGCGGATGGCGGAAACAGTACTGTCGTTGGCACAGCTAGCGATTAGAGCCCTTGACTGTGGCTGAGGCTTGAGAGGTTCATACATAAACATCAACACCAACGAACGTTCTCATATTCAGCAAATGAACTGAAGTAATTGTATTAATAGTCAACTTTTAATGGTCTCGTAAAATTTTCCGGTAACGGCTAACTAATTTTGAACCATTAGTATAATTAATAAAGCTTTTTGCTTGTATAAAAGAAATTAAATCTAATTTTTTAGACATGTTTAGGATTTTTACACCTCCAGTTCTACGGCCTGGAATTCAAAGTAAGAGGAATTTTTATTTTGTGCATAGGTCAATTTATACATAACCTTTAATGAAAAAAAATTCGTAAAATCTACCTGAAAAGGATTTCTGAGTTAAAAATGAAATGTGATAAAACTTTGTATCGCATCATATTGCGGAACATAAAAACACAATGACTCTCAATATAATCGAAATATAAGGATGAGATTGTAGCAATTTGCTCATTATGCAAGGCCTTTTGTAATTGTATATGATATAACGTAGGACAATCCAGTTTTGTTTTCGACTTCCGTTTGGTACATCCCCTAAATGAGTTTTGGTACAAACTTCACTGGCCTATGCCGTATGACACATATTTTAAAGGTATTTTCTCTCTGAACAATTTGTTGGAAACCCGACTTTAAAAATCCAAGTGCATTGGGAGTTTTTGTATTTAATTACTGTAGTCATACTTAGAAAATATTTTATTACCATATTATTTTATTTTTAGCAAATTTTTCTATAGGGAATACGCTATGACGTTAGTAGCCATGGTAAGACCTAAGACCGGGACCATGTTACTTTTTCATTTTTCGGTCCCTAGAAGCCAAAAACACCGTTCGTTCATTTCCATATATATATGTCTATGTGTGTCCGTGCCCGTGGTAGGCCTACCGATAACTTTTGAAGGGGACCTCCGATTTTGATCAAAGATGTAAGACCAGGTCTATTTTCATGAGTTCGCGAACCAGCATGATCGAGTTATAGGAACGGGGGCTTATGGGGTTTCAAATGGGTCAAAAATTTGTTTTCGGCATTCTTGGAGCATAATTTTCAAAATTCAAAAATGTTTACTAAAACCATGTAAAAGAGTTAAAAAAAAAAAAATTTAGTATTTTGAATTTTAACTTGGCTTAACAGGTTACGGAGCAAAGCCAAAAATAGGGTTTCTATGTTAATCTTATGGGAAATCGACAAAAACCTGTATCTTGTTTGTTTATTGGAATAACTTGATAAAATTTGGTATGTACATACTTGGTAGGGTTTAACTGATATTTGCTTACAACACCCATATAGAGGCAAACCTAGATACTCACCCCTAGGGGGTTTATGGGGAAAATTAAAAGAAAACGATAATTTTATAATATTTGGAATGTACATTCACTAGGTAGGGTTTAACTGATATTTGCTTACAACACCCATATGGCAAACCTACATACTCACCCCCATTGGGTTTATGGGGAAAATTAAAAAGTGCCGAATATTGATACAGTTTGATATTTACCTTATTACTATTACTATATTATTATATTATATTAACTATTACATGTCCTAACAAAACTAACATTTTCTAACAACATCCCATGGCAGCAAACCTACTTACCCATTCCTATGGTGTTCATGGGGAAAATACGATATCACAAGAACATTTTGAAATTCGCTGAATACGCAGGTTTGCTGCGACGGGGGTATTAGGTTTTGGTGTCATTTAATGACAATATGTGCAAAAACAAATATGGACTTTAATGTTTAGTCTATACAAATAAATAAAAAGAATATCAAACTATTCTCATTATTTTAACGACTTTCATTTCATCTTAGTAAATTATTTGCCTTAGATACAAAACGATTCGTCTAAAATAACTTCGAAATGCGAAAGATAACTTTTCGTACAAAGTTTTAACAAACATAAAAGATAAATTCTTCAAGCAAATTCTTTTATACTAACGCATGTGAAATAAATGGCTATTTGCAACTTGGGGAAAACCGTGTGCTATCACGACGCAGTTCCAACCTAAGAGTCAGCTTTCTGATTCTGCATTTTACAAATATTTGTGTTATTTACCATTTAAAAAAAAATTGTCTAAGGCAAACCATACACCTGTGTTTATCTTGTTTGTTCTTCTGTATTTACTTCGTTTTTATTTCCTTTGTTTTAAGAAAATTGTAATTTTAGTCCATTTGATTTCGAGTGATAGTGTTTTCATACCGTAAAATGGGGTAAATAGAAACATCAGGGTGAATAGAAACAAATATATTAGTTTGTTATTTTTTCCCCATTATAAATAATAAAATTTCCATGTAGGAAACCTTTTTTTGGCATGTTAATATCACTGTTTCTGGTTGTTTTATAATTATTTGTGTGTCAAAAATCTTTTTTTAAATATTCTCTTCGAAACTTTATCTATAAGTATGAACTGGTATTAGATATAGTCATGTGATAACCATTTTTATATGGTACGAGCTATCTTACAAACAATTACTGGAGTAGTTTAGCCTAATTAAGAATTATATATATATATATATATATATATATATATATATATATATATATATACATATTTTAATTAATTTTGTAATTTAAGTCATGATTTTGGTAAACGAGGGGTTAATAGAAACATTTCATTTTTTTTTGGCATGGACACCTTTTAGGAGACTATTTTATTTTTCCATCTGACTTGAATATTAATCAAGATTATGTACCTTGATAATTTAAGCTAAGTCCCTACTATTATTGAAATTTAAACATCGCATTTAACGTTTTGATTGCTTTATGAGATTTTGCAGTATAAGTTTTGTAGAAAAATATTTGTTCATTTCTCTAAGTGTTTTTCTTCATTCAAGAACATGGATTTATTTTCTAAGGTGGCCTAAGAATAAACAATCAATTATTTTTAAAGTTTGCTCAAGTCATGATTTTGCAAAACCATGGCCAATATCAACACTCTCTTTTATGCATTTGTTAATTTTTTTGTCTGACTCTACAGTGTGTTCATTTTTTTATGTTCACCATTGTTATCTCGCAAACTATAAAAGTTACAGGAAATGTCAAATTAGCAAACTAGTGCGGAATTATAAGCTGGACAAAATGATGTGTAAGAATCCCAGATATTTCTACTGGTTCGTTCGCTGTGCTCGAAAAACTGTTTTTTGCTCAAAACTTTTTTTGCCTATAACTTTGTTATTTGTTGAAATACAAAAAAACTTTTTAGATAAAACTTTACTGAAATTTCACGTAGATTCTGAATATTAAAATTAATTTTTTTTTACTTGAAACGGTTTTTGAGATATTATAAACAAGTTGATTATTTTTCAATGCAAGTATGTATTTTTTTCATCATCATAAAAAAGAAATAATTTTTTTGATCACGAAATTACCAAGTATGGCGTATTTATTTATCATAATAATAATTTAATTATAAAAAATGTGATTAATAAGCAACCCTGAAATGCTAATAATGAGGATGCTTCTAGCATGCGGTGCAACAATGGTGTAAATCAGCTTTTTTCATTTTGTGTTTCATATTTTTTGCTTAAATTGTTAATCAGCTGTTTCCCGCCATCCGCGGTTCCCATGTAACAGCTAATTTACACCATTGTTTTATGGGAACCGCGGATGGCGGGAAAAAGCTGATCAACAATGTAAGCAACAAAATATGAAACACAAAATGAAAAACAGCTGATTCACACCATTGTTGCACCACATGCTAGAAGCATCCTCATAATTAGCATTTCAGGGTTGCTTATTAATCACATTTTTTATAATTAAATTATTATTATGATAAATAAATACGCCATATTTGGTATTTTCGTGATCAGAAAAATTATTTCTTTTTCATGATGATGAAAAACATACATACTTGCATTGAAAATAATCAACTTGTTTAAAATATCTCAAAAAACGTTTGAAGTAAAACATTTTAATTTTAATATTCAGAATCTACGTGTAATTTCAGTAAAGTTTTATCTAAAAATTTTTTTTGTATTTCAACAAATAACAAACTTATAGGCAAAAGACGTTTTGACAAAAACAGTTTTTCGAGCACAGCGAACGAATCAGTACAAATATCTGGGATTTTTACACATCATTTTGTTCAGCTTATAATTACGCACTACTTTGCTAATTTGACCTTTGCTGTAACTTTTATAGTTTGCGAGATCCCGATGGTGAGCATAAAACAATGAACACACTGTATAATCAATCTTTTTTTTATTTCAACCATGCCCCTATGATTGTATTCTTATTCAAGCATGTCATTTTAATTTACAATTATCTATGTGAGCTTTTGCATAAAACACCAGATTAACCGAGCCTTATTGCTCGTTGGTTTTAATTCACTTTTGATATAGTGTCCTGGTAATAACGCTATCAAATTTCCACCAACAACCAACTACACCTCTTCACAGTTAACAAGCTGTTTCAAAAAGACTGCTCAACAATAATTGGATAAACAGATCGAAGAGGAGTGAACCACTCATACATAATTTTTGGTCCCTCAGTGTAGTGATAAATCCCGATTTCATTGACCGACGATTACGTTCGCAAGAAGCCACAGATCGACTTCAAACTTTCACAGTAGATTTTAGGCGTAATTTGTAAGATCAAGTTCGTTTCATAAGTTATTCCCTTAAGTAATAAAGTAATGAGACGTAATTTAATTTTCCATAAGAAATACATTGTAGGCTGTAAATAACTGTGCTTAAGGCTATGTTAAACGGTGCTTGAGTTGTTTGGTCAGACATAGAGTAAGCATGTGTCATGGAACCTTTTTCTGCCTGTTGTACTATAACAGCACTAAATATAATGCAATTTGTTATTGATGAAAACAGGACATAAATACTTGATAGATATATGTTGTTTTAACCATCAATAATAAAAAGAAAATATTAACTAAAATAGTAAAATAAAAAAAATAATTACTCAAATATCTCGAATGAAAAAAAAAACTTAAAACCTTTTTCTATGTAGTTAATATGTATAATTTGATGGATGTGTTATTTTTATTTACTTATCGTTGACCTAGGATTATCTGGCTTATGTTGCTGTTCATCCCCATACTAGAGAAACAAGGATACTCCTAGTATTAGTTTATTCTTGTATACTTTTCTTGTTATTTCGATGCCAAAATAGCAACCCATAAGACAAATGTCAAAAATTACGATTTCTAATCTTAACTGAGATCAAATAAAATTTTTCCTGGGATTGAGGCTGTTTCTACGCTTATTTTTGGGCCAAAACATTCTGAAATGCAATGTTTCAGCAAAATCTAATAGCTAAGTTTCGAGATCCTAGAACACACATCCCTTCAGAAAGTGCTCGTACCGTATTGTAGTTTAGGATTTGGAAAATGTTTGGGAAAATTTTTTAAATATATTTGCAAAATTGGGGTGTTAACAAGAATGTGAATGATAGGCACGTATGTAATATTTCTATTGACCTTGTTGGCTGGAGAAAAGCAACATTTATTTATTAATTGTTTATTTAGCCATTTATTTAGCCAAGTTTTGGCAGGTCTGCTGAGACGGAGGTATTTACAACATCCATAACAAAATTGTTTAACTAAAGGTCAAGTTTAGACCTAAAATTTGTAAACTGTAATAATTTCGATGATTACATTTGACGTTTCTCAGATGCTTTCTGTATTCATACATAGAGTATTATATATCACGTGTATGTATTTTGTATAATCGTTACCGTCGAATAAAACATAATATATACTAGATACACATGTAATATCAGGCGTAGAGATTTTTAAAGATAAATATACCTGTTTTGCAGATTGTCACCAAGCAAAAACTGGTAAATGCATCCTATTGAATGAAATATAATTAATATGATTAAATCTCTAATTATGTGAACCACAAAGTGAGATACAGCGTCAGACAGACCTGATCTGCCCACCACTGATAATGGCTTCTTTGTCGAAACACGCCTTTGTTTGAATTGACAGACAGTATTCGGTCCTTCTGGCATCTCAATAAATATAGACTGAAAAGTTATAACACATATTACCAAGACAGTGTCAAACTAAATCGCCATGAATGTTACGATAACAGCATCTGGACTAAACAATCCTTTGTTTGAGTTGACAGACAATATTTAATCCTCCAATATTTAATGTAGACTACAAATATGACAGATTCAGCTTCAGAGTCACTCTCCGCTACACATCCCTGATGACAGGTTCCGACTTTAGTTGAGTTGACGGACGATATTCTGTCCTCCAGACATATTGGTATATGGAGACTCAATATATGACAGATGAAGTGGCAAACGCATATTTCATAAATGCAGAGTACACGCTAATTGTCACTGATAGCAGTTGTTAGAGTTGACAGACAATATTTAGTTCTCATATGGATAGATGTAAACTACAAAGTGATAACGCACAAGGCAGGGGCATCGTCAGACACACTCGCCGCTGTACATCACTGATAACAGCTTTCGTGTCTGGACCCGCCTTTGTTTGAGTTGACAAAAAATTTTATTTTTATGTAGACTACAAAATAATAAAGCACATGACAGGCATATTTAGTCAATCCTTTGTTTGGGTTGACAGTTGGCTCTTCTTACTCATGGAAACATAAACTACAATGAGCCAATGAGACTAAACGCACATGCATTTGTTTGACCCGACAGACAATATTTGGTTTTCATTTCATCTGGATAAATGTAGACTACAAAGTGATAACGCACATGACAGTGTTAACGTCAGACACACTCGCCGCTGCACGACACTGATAACAACCTCCGTGTCTGGACTCGCCTTTGTTTGAGGTGACATACAATATTTGGTTTTCATTTCATCTAGATAGATGTATTCTACAAGTGATAACGCATATGACAGTGGCAGCGTCATACAAACTCTCCACTGCACGTCACTGATAACAACCTCCGTGTCTGGACTCGCCTTTGTTTGACTTTATCGACAGTATTTGGTTTTCATTTCATCTAGATAGATGTATACTACAAAGTGATAACGCCCATGACAGTGGCAACGTCATACACACTCTCCACTGCACGTCACTGATAACAACCTCCGTGTCTGGACTCGCCTTTGTTTGAGCTGACAGACAATATTTGGTTTTCATTTCATCTATATAGATGTATTCTACAAAGTGATAACGCACATGACAGTAGCAGCGTCATACACACTCACCACTGCACGACACTGATAACAACCTCCGTGTCTGGACTTGCCTTTGTTTGAGCTGACAGACAATATTTGGTTTTCATTTCATCTAGATAGATGTATTCTACAAAGTGATAACGCACATGACAGTGGCAGCGTCATACACACTCACCACTGCACGTCACTAATAACAACCTCCGTGTCTGGACTCGCCTTTGTTTAAGCTGACAGACAATATTTGGTTTTCATTTCATCTAGATAGATGTATTCTAAAAAGTGATAACGCACATGACAGTGGCAGCGTCATACACACTCTCCACTGCACGTCACTGATAACAACCTCCGGGTCTGGACTCGCCTTTGTTTGAGCTGACAGACGATATTTGGTTTTCATTTCATCTAGATAGATGTATTCTACAAAGTGGTAACGCACATGTCAGTGGCAGCGTCATACACACTCTCCACTGCACGTCACTGATAACAACCTCCGGGTCTGGACTCGCCTTTGTTTGAGCTGACAGACGATATTTGGTTTTCATTTCATCTAGATAGATGTATTCTACAAAGTGATAACGCACATGACAGTGGCAGCGTCATATACACTCTCCACTGCACGTCACTGATAACAACCTCCGTGTATGGACTAGCCTTTTTTTGAGCTGACAGACAATATTTGGTTTTCATTTCATCTAGATGTATTCTACAAAAAGATAACGCACATGACAGTGGCAGCGTCATACACACTCACCACTGCACGTCACTGATAACAACCTCCCTGTCTGGACCCGCCTTTGTTTGAGCTGACAGAAAATATTTGGTTTTCATTTCATCTAGATAGTTGTATTCTACAAAGTGATAACGCACATGACAGTGGCAGCGTCATACACACTCTCCACTGCACGTCACTGATAACAACCTCCGTGTATGGACTAGCCTTTTTTTGAGCTGACAGACAATATTTGGTTTTCATTTCATCTAGATGTATTCTACAAAAAGATAACGCACATGACAGTGGCAGCGTCATACACACTCTCCACTGCACGTCACTGATAACAACCTCCGGGTCTGGACTCGCCTTTGTTTGAGCTGACAGACAATATTTGGTTTTCATTTCATCTAGATAGATGTATTCTACAAAGTGATAACGCACATGACAGTGGCAGCGTCATACACACTCTCCACTGCACGTCACTGATAACAACCTCCGGGTCTGGACTCGCCTTTGTTTGAGCTGACAGACGATATTTGGTTTTCATTTCATCTAGATAGATGTATTCTACAAAGTGGTAACGCACATGACAGTGGCAGCGTCATACACACTCTCCACTGCACGACAATGATAACAACCTCCGTGTCTGGACTCGCCTTTGTTTGAGCTGACAGACGATATTTGGTTTTCATTTCATCTAGATAGATGTATTCTACAAAGTGGTAACGCACATGACAGTGGCAGCGTCATACACACTCTCCACTGCACGTCACTGATAATAACCTCCGTGTATGGACTAGCCTTTTTTTGAGCTGACAGACAATATTTGGTTTTCATTTCATCTAGATGTATTCTACAAAAAGATAACGCACATGACAGTGGCAGCGTCATACACACTCACCACTGCACGTCACTGATAACAACCTCCCTGTCTGGACCCGCCTTTGTTTGAGCTGACAGAAAATATTTGGTTTTCATTTCATCTAGATAGATGTATTCTACAAAGTGATAACGCACATGACAGTGGCTGCTTCATTCACACTCTCCACTGCACGCCACTGATAACAACCTCCGTGTCTGGACTCGCCTTTGTTTGACTAGATCGACAGTATTTGGTTTTCATTTCATCTGAATAGATGTATACTACAAAGTGATATCGCACATGACATTGGCAGCGTCATACACACTCTCCACTGCACGTCACTGATAACAACCTCCGTGTCTGGACTCGCCTTTGTTTGAGCTCACAGACAATATTTAGTTTTCATTTCATCTAGATAGATGTATTCTACAAAGTGATAACGCATATGACAGTGGCAGCGTCATACACACTCTCCACTTTACGTCACTGACAACAACCTCCGTGTCTGGACTCGCCTTTGTTTGACTTGATCGACAGTATTTGGTTTTCATTTCATCTAGATAGATGTATACTACAAAGTGATAACGCACATGACAGTGGCAGCGTAATACACACTCTCCACTGCACGTCACTGATAACAACCTCCGTGTCTGGACTCGCCTTTGTTTGACTTGATCGACAGTATTTGGTTTTCATTTCATCTAGATAGATGTATTCTACAAAGTGATAACGCCCATGACAGTGGCAGCGTCATACACACTCTCCACTGCACGTCATTGATAAAATCCTCCCTGTCTGGACTCGCCTTTGTTTGAGGTGACATACAATATTTGGTTTTCATTTCATCTAGATAGATGTATTCTACAAAGTGATAACGCATATGACAGTGGCAGCGTCATACAAAACTCTCCACTGCACGTCACTGATAACAACCTCCGTGTCTGGACTCGCCTTTGTTTGACTTTATCGACAGTATTTGGTTTTCATTTCATCTAGATAGATGTATACTACAAAGTGATAACGCCCATGACAGTGGCAACGTCATACACACTCTCCACTGCACGTCACTGATAACAACCTCCGTGTCTGGACTCGCCTTTGTTTGAGCTGACAGACAATATTTGGTTTTCATTTCATCTATATAGATGTATTCTACAAAGTGATAACGCACATGACAGTAGCAGCGTCATACACACTCACCACTGCACGACACTGATAACAACCTCCGTGTCTGGACTTGCCTTTGTTTGAGCTGACAGACAATATTTGGTTTTCATTTCATCTAGATAGATGTATTCTACAAAGTGATAACGCACATGACAGTGGCAGCGTCATACACACTCACCACTGCACGTCACTAATAACAACCTCCGTGTCTGGACTCGCCTTTGTTTAAGCTGACAGACAATATTTGGTTTTCATTTCATCTAGATAGATGTATTCTAAAAAGTGATAACGCACATGACAGTGGCAGCGTCATACACACTCTCCACTGCACGTCACTGATAACAACCTCCGGGTCTGGACTCGCCTTTGTTTGAGCTGACAGACGATATTTGGTTTTCATTTCATCTAGATAGATGTATTCTACAAAGTGGTAACGCACATGTCAGTGGCAGCGTCATACACACTCTCCACTGCACGTCACTGATAACAACCTCCGGGTCTGGACTCGCCTTTGTTTGAGCTGACAGACGATATTTGGTTTTCATTTCATCTAGATAGATGTATTCTACAAAGTGATAACGCACATGACAGTGGCAGCGTCATATACACTCTCCACTGCACGTCACTGATAACAACCTCCGTGTATGGACTAGCCTTTTTTTGAGCTGACAGACAATATTTGGTTTTCATTTCATCTAGATGTATTCTACAAAAAGATAACGCACATGACAGTGGCAGCGTCATACACACTCACCACTGCACGTCACTGATAACAACCTCCCTGTCTGGACCCGCCTTTGTTTGAGCTGACAGAAAATATTTGGTTTTCATTTCATCTAGATAGTTGTATTCTACAAAGTGATAACGCACATGACAGTGGCAGCGTCATACACACTCTCCACTGCACGTCACTGATAACAACCTCCGTGTATGGACTAGCCTTTTTTTGAGCTGACAGACAATATTTGGTTTTCATTTCATCTAGATGTATTCTACAAAAAGATAACGCACATGACAGTGGCAGCGTCATACACACTCTCCACTGCACGTCACTGATAACAACCTCCGGGTCTGGACTCGCCTTTGTTTGAGCTGACAGACAATATTTGGTTTTCATTTCATCTAGATAGATGTATTCTACAAAGTGATAACGCACATGACAGTGGCAGCGTCATACACACTCTCCACTGCACGTCACTGATAACAACCTCCGGGTCTGGACTCGCCTTTGTTTGAGCTGACAGACGATATTTGGTTTTCATTTCATCTAGATAGATGTATTCTACAAAGTGGTAACGCACATGACAGTGGCAGCGTCATACACACTCTCCACTGCACGACAATGATAACAACCTCCGTGTCTGGACTCGCCTTTGTTTGAGCTGACAGACGATATTTGGTTTTCATTTCATCTAGATAGATGTATTCTACAAAGTGGTAACGCACATGACAGTGGCAGCGTCATACACACTCTCCACTGCACGTCACTGATAATAACCTCCGTGTATGGACTAGCCTTTTTTTGAGCTGACAGACAATATTTGGTTTTCATTTC